>JASCZW010005651.1:0-164891 GCA_034211315.2 Aedes japonicus
ACAATCAAATTCAGATTGTTGATATCAGTCAATTTCTTTGGAGATCGCATCGTCTTGAGTTACGCTCGACTAACTGCCTAAATGAGCCGTATTCATTTGGATTCAAGTCCTTGATGACAGGGGCCTCTTCCAACGAGATGCTTACTTGCTCCAGAAGCTGATATGACTACAAGAAACTTATCGGGATTACATTTTGACCAGATATGTTCCCCCAACGATCATCAATATAAAAAGAGCCTTGAACTTTTCAACATTCCCTGAATGTGGTGACCCACCAAACCGAACGCAGCTATTCTTTGCTAGAAAATTTTGCAGAAGTACTCGTCTTGGAACCGGGACACACATATAGGAGTTGCAATTCCTTCTTGTTTTTGACGTAAGGCTACGTTCGTTTTTCTAACCAGGAGAACTCCGAAAAGTAGGAGCATCACGATACATGGTTAGATTTTGAACGGTGATAACTCGGTTATTTCACTATCCCTTTTCTTTCAAAACTTTTGCAACAATTGATCAGGCATTGACAAATAAATAAATGTGAAAGCATATGAGCCTTGGACGACAGAGTCGCCATGGACTAACTGGTTTGGGTGTGTATGTGTGTATATTCAACGACTGCCTTAGAAGCAAAAAAAAAACTGCAATATGACTCAATTAAGTCACAAACAAGTTGTTTGTCAACCAACTATGACAGATATTTGTTGCATGGGTGCGCGCGATTGTCGTACATGGGTCATATAAGGAGAAGTAGCAACACTGACATTGTCCTAACGTTCTACGTTGCTGTACAATGCGATACGCACGAAAATTGAGACTGCTAATCTCTGGTAGAAACATGACGAAATTTGCATCAATCTAATGTGGCATTGTTGTAGAAACCTCGGATCAAAATCCCATTTCATTGGTTTCAAGTCTACGAGCTAGAAAGTTAGCCCTTATCCAAAAGAGTGTAATTTTTCAGAGCATTCTCTGTTAACAACTTTGTAGAAAATTATAACTTTGCCGTCATGTGAAAGGATTGTCTCAATTAGCTATATAAGAGATTGAGTCATCTTTTGGCATGATGAAACAGCTGCTCTACCTGTGACATTTCAGCCATAGTAGCACTTGTAACTAATGCTACAAATTAAAAAAAAAAAAAGTTGCACAATGGTCACAACAAAGACGCCTGTAATTTGTTAGGTTACACGGGATAAAATATGAGTTATCTTTTCGTCATTTGGAATCAAAAGCTATTGAAAAAATTGCACAATGGTTACCAAGTGTTAAAAATTGTTACCTTAATACTAAACTGTTAAAAGTATTTTGGATTGCATTATAGTTTTTTGCTTGGTTGCGTAAAAACAAAAATCTTTATAGTCAAACCGTTATGGAACCCGTTACTGACGACATGGGATATACACGACAATGGATTGAAGAATGTTATTCAGAGAAAAGATAGAGCAATTGTGGAAAGAAAAATAGTACATGCATTGGGTGGAGATGATGCGTACCTCATGTCTGCATACGCCTCTCTGATTCGCCATTGGACCATGGTGGATCTCTGATTTGGTGCTGATTTGCGTTGGAAACATGGTGGATCTATGTTTGCGTTACGCCGGTTACGGACCGAGCATACAAATCATAGAGCGCTTCTGGAGCCAGTTGGAGCCTTTTAAAGCCTAGAAATTTAAATAAATCTCAATAAACGCATATTAAAACATTCGTTAGCAAACTTACGAAATGATAGCTCTGAGCTGAAACGTCGGTCGCTTTTCTGCTCTCCGGTTTGTGTATGTCCCCCGATCCATTTTGTACGGAGACATCCTCGGAATCGGTTATCTTGTCCAACATACCAATCATTTCCTCCGCCTGTTGATATTTTTTGCGGCCGTTCGACCGGCTTGCAATTCTGCTTCTTCCATGTTTGTTTGTCTGGTACCGAATCTTCATTTTTGTGAGCAATACTAAGTTGTTAGGCGACCAATAAACGAGCGAGTTTATACTGTATTCAATGTGCTACAAGAACTGCTGTTACGAAAAGAATTGCCCTTTTCGAGTTTCGCGTTTGCACATTGCAAGAACCCGTCATTATGTTTTTCGATTCCAAACAAATTGCTCGAGTCCACACTATCCTGTCGTCGCTATAATGTTCCATGTCGAAGGTTGTTTACTTCCAGCCGTTAAAGCGAGTTGAGCAACACATGCTAGCTGGCTCGTCTGCTGTAGATGAACTGAACTGTGTAAAAAAAATAGCCGATATATTTATTTGTGCATCATCTGAATATTCTTGATACTGGGTATGTTGTTGTTCATGTATTTTATGTATATTTGATTATACAAAACACAAAAATATGTATTTACTACAACAGTAACATAAACATGTGTTTTTGAAAACAAATGGAAACACACAAGTAATAATAAAATGCTTATTTTAATTCTGGAGTGCGTTATGTTTTTGGAAGTTTACACATCATAGGTTTCACCGCAAGAGTTGTGATGATATCTCATGAAAATTAACGTCACTATTTCCATGTTAATATATATCAATTGTATTTTCTACGATGGATCCTGTGACACGTCGATTTCATCGCATCAATATTGTGCCCAAGCAACACAATGCAGCCATTACTGGTTGCATCAGCTTGAATGCGACTTGCCCAACTGACTAATGTTTTAGTTATTACAATCGATTTCCAACAAGTGTGCTGCTAGGGTAACTACTTGAATATCTTTTGCCAAAAAAGCTAAATCAAACAAGATTATTGCGCGAGGCTTCCAAGATTACTAATTATTAACCTTTGGAAAGCTTAGATTCGTAGTTGCTGTAGCAACATCTCTGGTTAACGTTTGCATTTAGGATTAATATCAACAACTTTGTTTAATGTTACCATATTGAATTTACTGAGTAACTTGTTATGCAACAATTGATGGTTCAAGCTGAAGTTACTGAAGAGAATTACAGTCATTTTGGTTTCAAATACAAATGTTGTTACACGCAATTTGCGATTGTCTTTAATCGTAACAACGTATCGGTGCTTGGGTGTTGTGCGGTGTGACCGAAAAGTTACGTGCTGTCCCTTGTCAGAATATGCCGCGATGAGATTACGTTTTAATCGTCAATCTGAATAAAGTGAGTGGAACTAGAAACAATATTCAACTATTGAGGAAAAGGTTGGACTTATGTTCTGAACTTCGAAAAAGTTAAACCATCTCACATTCTTAAGACAAAAACTTTCGACGGAAGTGGATGTAATTTCGGTCTGTATGTATCTAGAACGCATCACTAAGCATATCGCTTCATTTAAGCCAAAATGTACGGACATTTGAAGATCGTGAAGGTAATCTGTCTGCGTATGAAATTGAAAAGAATTAACTCAACCCCCCTCAAAAGTTCTTCATATGGGGGGATTCCATTAGAGAGATTCGACGCAGAATTAAAAGACAAATTTGAAATTTCCCCTTGTGCGTTTCACACAGACATTTTAAATGCGCGCTGTGAACGGTCAGTTTCAAACTAAATGACTTTGGCTTGTCAGAGGCTTTTAAGGATCTAATTTGGAATCGTTTAAGCATAGGGTTAAGCTCAAATTTTGCACCAGTCTAATATCACATAGCCTTCTCTCGTTGAAATTTGGATCACCGGTCGGTATTCAAGCGACATGTAAGCTCGCCTTCAAAAGATGTTTTGAGATTGAAGATGACTTATTAGAGAACTCACAAATTGTTATTCATAAAATGTGCTAATTTGCAAAAAGAAGAAAACTGCATGTCAGGAGATCGGATTAAAATAGGGATAAGCCCATTTTAGCAACGTCGCAATTTCTGGTCTATGTTGAAAGGTTGGTTTGTAAACAAATTTGTTTGCGCAACTAATGGAAACTTTTGCCAGCCCATCGGCGATGCGCTATTCTGTAATCCCTAAAACGCATGATCAGCTAAGCGTAATATCAACGCGCCGATGACCGAGTAATTAAATCATGAAACAAAACCACCATCTAAATTAGGCCGCCGCTGAATCCTACAAACTAACAAGTCCCCGTCAATGACCAGTTTGCCAAAAATTTACAACTGAACACGTAGGTTGGGCCTGCCATCAATTTTTCTACTCGTTCCGTCATCGTTTCGTTGCACATACCATGCGATCTCACGAGGTATCCGAGTGGCTATGAACTATTTACGTCGTGTGTATCCATCCGCAAAAGGCAATACATCGACACCTCACCAACGGAGTAAACAGACAGACAACACAGAGAGGTGCTCGCCTTGACGAGCCCCACGGTCCTGTGTTAGCGAGTTGGTCGACATCGGATCGTACGATATTTCCCAAACACGCGTTGCACTACTCACTCAATGGCACAACCAATACATCGATGTCGCAGTAATGTCTATTAAAAAAAAACAGTTTCTATCTTTTAAGCAACAGCACTGGCTGGGTTGGCAATGAACACCGCGTTGTGCGAAATGTTTGAGAGTGAAATGCCTACACCCTCTTTTCTTGGTGGTTGTTATCGGATAGGCATTTTTCAATTGAAAGCATTGATCGTCATACGAAGATCACAAACATGGATGACGTCATATGATCGGTTTCTGACTGTGAAGTCATGCGTCGCATACAACGGATGGAAAATGTTGCGCAACTTGTTTGCAACAGCTACCTGTTGCGCTGCAACGGTTTATTTTGTTGTACGATGGATTTCTCTTGAATTACCGCCGCTTAGCTCAACTAGTGTGATTCAATTCTATTCTATAATTAAATTAGAAAGAACACTTTTCTCTCTTTATCATTTTTTTTACCGAGACAATTTAAAAACTCTCTTCTTTTGTTTTGATTTTACTAAGATCTAGCTTGTCTATACGTATTCTGTGTGACGTGATTCCCAGCTCCGTTACACTGATGGATCATATAATAATATCCTTCCCTAATGGTACATACAGTAGGTGCGGTCTGTGGTCCGATGTTTTGTTTTAAATGTATAGTCTGAGCAACTTCTATCTGCTCACGTTCCGGTAAATATACCTTGTCGTAACATTTAATTAGATCACTAATTGCTTCCCCACGCGTGAATCAACACAAGGTACTTACTTATCACGTATAAGCTATTGTTCGTAAACAGATGTGGAAACCGCAGCGTCAGACCAAGTGTTGCATCGAAAATTGCATCAAATTGGAATTAATGTTTCCATTTGGGCCATCTTCAGTTGCTAAATACTCGAAACTGGAGCCAATTGTGGCTAACCACTATTTTCCGAACCACCGGTCCCCTTGGGCACGCAGAAGATATCTTCATAAAGGTGCCCAGAGAGTAACGCATTTGTGACACCGTTCGCGTGATAATTAACTCTATCGAAGAGAGCCACCCGGCGCGGGACATGTATTCATGCGTGCACATTTGGATCGAATCAAGCCTCGTCCTCAGATGCGGTGCATCTGCTTACTAGTAATCGGATTCTCACAACCGCCGCTGGTAGTCAGCTGCCAGTAATTAAAGGATTAAAACGAACCTTTCCTACTACGGTAGGAAGAGCGCTTGAAATAAGATCTTACCAAAATTAACACAGTTCTGTTATGTCAGATAGGGAGGAGGTCACTCCCACTAGCTCTTTATTCAAATCAAAGTGTTAAACTGCACAGTGTTGCTTCTACTGCACATCATTTTATTTACAGGACCACTAATATTAACTCACTGAATGGCTCACTTTTACTCAGCTTGCGCCCCTTGCAACTTACGCCTCCATTCTCTGAACATTCTTAGTTACTTTGTAAAAAATACTGGGGGAAAATATAAACGAGATCACTTTGGCACAGAACTTAAGCGTGTTTCATTTAACGAAGCGGCGCAACACCCTACATGGACGTTGCTGTGCGAAAATGGAACATTGTCAAGATGGTGAACGATACTGAAAGCATTCAATTGTCAATTTGTAGAAATGGGTCTTAATTGACATCTTCTGTGCAATATATGTGTGCCATTCATTCACACATTGATGGTTTATTGATGAAGCGATTTAAAAATTGCTGCCCGATCTTGACTTGCTGGCGCTGTTTGCTATTCCGAGAGGAATGAGAAATGACATAATCCTGCCAATCAGGAAACGTAAATGTCGCATATTTTAATGGAACGTAAGTGCCTTTGACTCGATTGGGAAAGAAGTAAGGAGATTATTCTGAAACTTAAATTTGATTATTGAACAGAACGTGTGTTACCATATGTGTACCCTAGAATGATTGGGGGGCATGGCTTGTGCTGACAAGCTCTTGGTTAAATCAGAAATTCGCGGGGAATCATTAAGAAAGGCTTATTAAGCAGTTGTGAAAAGGATTCTTCAAATTAATCAATAAGTCTTATCCGTATTTGTTAGCAATTATGAGAAAGCATTTTTATTCATGGTACTATGTTAAATTGAAATGAATGAACTACCCTAAAATTCGGAAATTTTCAATCAATAAGTCTCGGGGTGACTCAATTTTAGACACAGTTCGTTTAAAAAATTAACATAATGCTCAGATACGTTCTAAGCATTTCTCGGAAATATAACTGAAGTAAATGACTGCAGGTTTTGTACATAGTGTATCTTTGTAAGGTTTCATATTCTCTTATTTTTCTTAATTACAAAGCAATAAATCCAATAAATGAAAACCGCGTATTTAAATAACCCTAGAAGTGTAGAAATAAAGAGCTCAATGGTCAAAAGCTGTTCAACATGATTAGGTGCATCCTGATTATATGAATCAGCAAACTCTACAAAAAATCAGAAAATGATTTAACTAGGCTTCTAAATTTTCGAAAACGAACTGTCGTATAAACTTTTACTTTTCAATCTTTTAACCATTAATATTATCCTTAGTTGATGCTGAATATCAATTTGCTTTGAACTGTCGCTGCAGCTCCGGTAAGTTTGGAGAGTTTTTGTCCTAGGTAAGAACTTGTAAATTGTAGACGATTCACGATTTCTGAGTCATTTTCCCGATTTTATTTGCAGAAATAAAGCCATATATTCTTCAGAACTATTGTTGATGAGACAATTTCTTACAACTATGATTCAGTAAATTTTCTGTAGCTTTCGAAATGACCAAACTAATTTCCCCTACTACCTTAGGGTGTTCCTATAAAAATCTGTTATTTTGCTCTAACTTTTTTTATTTAAAATTGTAAACCGAGAAATATTTTTTTCTGTCTACTCCAAACAGAGAGATCAACATTTGAACATGGCCTACTTTTAACAAAAAAACAAAATAACTTTTGTTTACGATAGTGACGATTTCAGCACCCCAAAAGTTGTATCTATTATTGTTCTAGAATCACTGCTACGAAATATTTGCTCAAAAATTTTATATAAAAAAATTAGAGCAAAATAACGTATTCTTAAAGGGACAACCTTACGTAGGAAAAATGGCTCTAATTCAGTCATTTAAAAAATGACAGAATAATGAATTTAAACAAAGTTGCTTAAAATTGACTGATTTACAACTTTTTTGGAGAATATATGGCTTTATCTCTGCAAATGAAAACAATGACATTTACACAAAAAGAAGGACCAGAAACAACTTTGTAGAATACAGTTTTGCTCCAAAACTTCAAACTTAGGGTGAAAATGTATCTTTCCAGTTTAATTCGAATTCTGGACCACTGTGCATTGGCGGGCAATGGTATTATGGGAGAAATCTTTTTGCTAAAATCCTTTAAGCTACCATTAAAACCAGATTTAATACGGGAGCTAGAAAGTGATGGCTCCACTGCAAATCCAGCAGCCCATTTCCGAATGTCTGGAGCGTCAAGCCCGTTCAGAAATTACTTTCACATACAATAAACCACGTATGTAAACATTACCTATATTATTTGGATAAGGGTACTGCAGCACATTTTCAAATTTTGAAACGAAAAATGTTACGTTAATAAATAACGTATTTAGTAATATTCGAAATTATAATTATAAATGCACATCCAAACTCGTCTGGGAATGCATTCTTTTACTGCAAAAGTTGTGCCAAGAGAACTCCGTACATTTATTCTGGGTTCCGGGACACTGCGGCATTAGATGTAATGAAACGGCAGACGAGCTTGCTAAACAAGGTTCAAGTGCACAGTTTATTGGCCCAGAACCATTCTGCGGAACAATATCATACTGTACCATAAAAATGGAACTAAAATCTTGGGAAGCACAAAGGCTGATGACCAACTGGCTGCTCATTACAAAGTGTGTTCAATCGGAAAGGTTTATAGTTCTAAATGTCACAATCAATCAAACGCTCTTGAAGCTCAATAAAAGAGTTCCTTGTACGTATACTGGCCTAGTAACCGGACAATGCCAAAAGCTTTATGGTCTTATAAAGGTTTTATTAGCTTGTTTTCCAAACTGTCTACAAAGTGGGCCAACTTTTTACCAATTTCGGCTTTAAAGAAGCCTAGAGGAGGTGTTGGTAGGCAAAAGTGTATTGAATGTAGTTTTATGAACAAAGCCGGGAGGAGTGCCATTCGGCTGGAATAAACCTAAAATTGTTACATGGGAGTTGGTTCTACGCCCCCACAACAAATAGTTGAAAATAGTTTCTCAAAAATTTATTTATGTATAATCAAATAGATCTCACCACAGGCTCCTTCCAACATAACTCTCGCTTGTTCATTCGTAAAAATGGATATTTTCGGATTTGATTCGTTTCATGCACTCACGACACAATAAATGCACTAATTAACGTTTCTAAATTACCTGTTAGTTGTGCAACCAGCATTACAAAACAGTTCATCAAGTGGTGAGTGACATAAGTAATGGACGTTCCTCTTTTGGCCGCAGCTATTTCCATCCGTACAAAAGGCGGAAAAAATTCTAAAAATTGATTTGACATAGCTAACTTATGTGTTACCATGAAATTTTTAGGTGTACATTTCAAAAATGCTATCTCGTTTATCGTACTGCGTCACATTACCGAGATATGACCACTTTATGGTCCCCTGGAATTTCCGGAACATTCGATAAATTAGTAATTTCAATTCTCGTCCTAAAGCAACACGATTTTTTTCAAAACCATTTGTTCATATAATTTAAAAAAAAAGGGCGATATGGAGAACATTTTTCTAGCTCTGGATGGCTATTGCATGGTCGTCCGGAGGTTCCGGAACATCCGAAACATTTGATAATTCAGCAATTCCATACCAAAAAGAAGAAGTGGATCTTAGAATTTCATAATATCTGGTAAGTTTGATCCTTTTCGGAAAATATATGACTTAAAATTTTTATTTTGTCATTAGAGGGAACCATTTCGAGATCAGTTGGTCCAGGAAACGAGAAAAATAAATTAAACTTTTAAATTAATATGATTCAAGAAAATGAAACATAATGAATTTTACTCCTACACTCAGTAGCAAAAAAAGCCGAGCAAAATTTTGCTTCCAAAAAACGCGTTGTTCAAAATTCTGTAACTTTGTCAATTATCAATATATTTGGCTGAAATTTTGACAACACTATAACTAATGTTTCGACCTTATGAGACCAACATTTTATGTTAATGAAGTTTATAAATTTGAAGTTATCATAACATCTGTGAAAAAAGTCATTTTTGGACCTACCAATTTCAAAAATCCGTATTTCTGTGAAAAATTTAGGTAGCGTATTAAAAAATTCTCCATGGCTTAAAACAATACAGAGATTAATATGAACAATATTTGAACTGTTTTCATAAAGTGGTTTGGACTATAGCTGGCGTCAAAGTTGACGCTCCAACATGAGTATTTCCCTTTTTCACCCGATATTTACCATGCTGAACTATCGGTGCAAAAACAAAGCCGAGGCGTTGTCATCATACAGGTTTGGGCCGACTTAATAAGATGAATTCGCCTCGGCTTTGTTTCTTCACCGATAATGACCAAAAATGACTTTTTTCACATATGTTATGATAACTTCAAGTTTATAAACTTCATCAACATAATCCACATTCCACGCATAAAATGTTCTCGCGCACTTGCTGTTCCTTTGACTCCATTTTCGAAACTACGACACATCTCACAATGAAACTCACGCAGTGTAAACAATACACGCTGAGGTCATTCACCCAAAATTTTGGTAAAATCAACCCAAAGGGCGAAATGTTACAGCTTATTTTGAAACTGATGCAATTTAACTGTGGACACCCCTTATGATCTGCTTCCCGCTTGCAGTAAAACCACAATCGTGTACAACAAGTTCATCTTTATGAAGAAAAAAAAGCATGTTTTGCAAAATATGGTTGGTGTAACGTAATTTCAACAGTATTTAGGACTACCCATAAAATCTTATCCTTTTCATGTCTTATAAATGTATGGAACCATCTTTTTAAGAGCAATAATAAAGTATTGTATTAATCACTTGCAGCAGTGGAACAAATATGTTTAGCTCGATTGTTAGTCTGAGTGATGTATAGATCCAAACCTCGCTATACTTGACAATCATGAATCATTCTAAAAAGGTGTTTTGTGTGTTACTTGGAAAGCGTTCACCTTACCAATGGTTAAAGCATTCACACACCTGTGACAATTTCCAGCAGTATTTTCCACGCAATTATCACCTCAATGAAATCCAACCCGTTTCTTTATGCATACGCTCAATTTCAGTTTCTATTTAGACGGACTTTTTAAATCAAAAGAAAGGGAAGCGATTTACTTCAAAGCGATGGGAGGTAGAGTATTTAAACCACAATCAACTGAAAAACATACCACAAACATCTACATACGTTTGCCTTAACATTTATGTTGTTGTTCTACATAAAAACATGACAAAAACAAAGCCATCGGCTAAGAGGTAAAACTACAGAGTGGGGGCTTTCTACACTCTTTAATGTTTCAAATCAAGAAACGTAAACCTTTATGAATGATGAGGGTCCTCTCATGCTTTCAGCTTCGTTGTCGGTGAGGTTTACGGTGTTTTGTTTTTCTGCCATTAATGACAGTCTCAGATGACGACCTTCTATTCCAAAAGCAAAATTCTTGGAGACAATCCTTGGACGAACGTGGGCACAAGAAGGTAAACACACACCCATTTCAGGAGCTTTCGGTGATCAACGAAGAGATTACTCAATTAAAACAGACTCCTCAAACACAATGTATCTAATTGCAAATGTTCATATCATATATAAAAATAAGAATAATGTTCAACATATTCCAGTTAATCTTACTTTGCTGGGAATTGCCCTCTTAACTAGAATCCTTACCGTACCGAGCAGGTGTGCAGTTGCCTCACAAATTATTACATCATCAGCAATTATTTTGCTTGTCCATGCACCTTTTCGGCAGCAGCTAAAACTACCTCCAAAATAAAAACATGACCCTTTACCCATCCAGCCAGTGCACATGGAGCTATGCAAAGTTTTTCCATCACTACAGAGAGGTAGGTGGACCGTGCTCAAGCCAACCAAGATTTATTTCCCCCCACCATGCTGAACGGCAAAACAGCGAGCGGCAAGCATTTTCTGGTCCTCGGAGCTAAATCCTAGACACACGCTTACGTTTGTCAACAAAATTTCACCTAACCTAGGTAGGTTGGGATGCAGAAAAAGCACATGTATCTCCATTCAGAAGTGGTGGAATCTGCTTATGGTGTTTACCGTGGGACGAGATGAGTGGGATGGCGAGGTAAAACCACGAAATCCCTTCCCGTCAGGCCAACAGTGTGAGGTTGAGACGAAAATCGGTGCAAATCGCTGCTCGCTTCCCTAGGGATGGACAATTTATCTCATTAGTGCTGAAGCAGTTATGCACTACTAAACGTTCGTCTATCAAAATCGAAAAGTAAACCAAAGTCGGGTTTTGTTCTGGATGAACCAATTAAAGTTCCAATAAATTTGAACACCAATCTATGATACCGTCGACAAGTAAATGCTCACCTCACATCGCCGGGTCACAACTTGCTGCATAAATTATTAATTTACCACTTCCCGGTAGGACCCTCGTCATTGTTTTCCACCAGCCCACCAGCGAGGGTACAGTACAGACTACTTCCAGTTGACCATGTCTTCCACACATGTTGGAAATCCTCGAAGGAGATGGCAAAATGGAACTAACCGAGAATGGGGAAGACATGAGGGGTAAAGTCGCACCAGCTAAAATCCTTGCTAATGAGTCAAACGGATGGGAATGGAACGGAATGGATGAAAGTTGTAAACAGCACAGTACAGTGGAGGTGTGCGTTGCGTGGATGAACTAGCTCAATCATCAGGAATAAATTTGGATAAATTGGTTTGAAGTACGGTTAGATGGTTGATTAACAACATGTTACTTGCGAATTTAAAAAATAATAATTGAAGTTCATTGAAGATTCAGTTCGACAATTTTTTTTTCTTCATCTAGTCTTTTAACACTGCCACACTGCGCTTGAACATTCTTAACATAGTTTTATACATGCACTTCCATAATTTTCAAATGAGACGTGAATATGAACATGATTTAAATTTGTACCTATGTTGTACGATATAGTTATTATTCTGTCGTCGACTTTTTTCGGATTCTCTACATCATTCTCTATACAAAAACATTGTACAAAAACCTGTAATGTTTTGACAGTTTTTTTTGCTGATTGGACGGCTTCAATCTTCAAAATCCAAAATGGCGTCCGACAAAGATTTCATACTCATGAGTTTGTGAACTCATTTCAATTTCATAAACTCATAAACTCGTAAAATCCTTTTTTTTCATTTTTTTTATTAATGACATCTTACATCAAAAGGATGCACTCGTGTACTTCTCCTTCCCTAGTAGCACACTTGTTGCCATTTGGTTGAGATAACATAAATATGACTTCCTAAGTCATAATCAAGTTACTACAACTAATTATGACCGCAGTGTGCTACTTGGGTTCCATTTCTCCGTTGATTTGCTTCTACTTTTCCTGCTTTTTGCGATTATTCTACTTTTCTTATCACTATTTTTATCCTTCTATTTTTACTTTTCTCCTTCCACTTGTCTTTTTCTGCTAATCTTCTTCCATTTTTTTATACGTCTTCAACCTCGTGTGCTTCTGCTCTTCTCTTTCTCTTCTTCAACTTCTATTCGTCCACTTTGTCCGCTTCGCCTTTCTTCTTCTTCGATTGTGTTACGTTTCACTCATTCACGTTGTCTTCTTCTATTTCACATTTAGCTTTCCACTGTTTTGCTTCTTCCATTGTGCCTCCTTCAATTTCCCCCCTTTACATTTTTTCCTCCATCCGCTTCGATTTTCTTCTTCCACGTTTTTCTTTTTCGGATATTCTCCTTCTATTACTCCGTTGGTTTGTTTAATTTTTTGCTTCTTCTTGCAATGATTCTATTTTTCTTATCTCTGTTATTTTATTCTTTTCTTTTGACTTTTCTCCTTCCACTTTTCTTTTTATGCTAACCTTCCAAAAAATGTTTCCTTCTGTTTCTCTACGTCTTCAACTTCGTGTGCTTCTGCTCTTCCGTTTCTTTTCATCGACTTCTATTCGTCCACTCTGTTAGCTTCGCTTTTCTTCTTCTTCGATTGTGTTACGTTTTTCTCATTCACGTTATCTTCTTTTATTTCAAATGCTGTTTTGAAATGCCGTCTCAGGACTCTTTCATATTGTTCTATAAATCAGTTGAAGTGCCATTTTAAAATCGTTTTGCCTCCAGTAAATGCATTATACGGCAAATTCGCACTGGGGGTTTTAAAACGGCAAAAAAACATGACCAAATTGTTTTATAATAGTCATTGAAATGTGGAAAAACAAATGCACTAAATTTAAAATGCAATGCAAACAAACTTTCGCCTTCTGCTGTTTGCTATGTCTGAAAAAATATGATCGACGCAGCACTGTATAGCCCCGGGCCGGAAACTGTAATTGTAAGAAACGTACATAAAAACTAAAAAATAAAAAGCCGTTCCATAAACGAATACTCTAAACATATCAGCATGAACAATTCAGCTATGATGGCCGAAAGAAGGCTTGAAGAACAGATTTGCGGTTCAACGCCCATATATCAGTAAGCGACACACGTAAAATTAATTTTAGTTTATATTAGAAAATCGAAAGTAGAACTAACAAACCAATTCGTTGATTTCTGCAACGAAACTGATTTGTACTATTTATGAAGCCTACCTGAATGGAACTCGCCCAACCGTCAAAAGCACGAAGCATTTGTTGACACAGAAATAACATTCGTGCATTTTACGAAAACAATAAAAAGAGCTACGAATATTTTGTTACAAATTAAAAAGAAACGTCTCTCTGGTGATTGCATGAATAGAGATCTACTATATCGACTCGAAATGTAATTTAAAAAAATACTACCACGTGGAGTTGCCCAGCGTTTTTTAATGTTTCTGACATGGGATTTGACCTGTATTTTTGGAAAGTGCTGATACTAAATCCGTAATTGATCCCACCAGGCCATCGTGACTCGTAAGAAGATACTTGATTATTGAGTATGACGATACAACTCTCGACAGCGCTTTTATTTTTATTTTGGGATGAATAAAAGAGAAACCGGGATTGGCTGGTCTACACGTACTTCATTTCGTGAACTATACAAAAAAGTGTAATGAAAAAGTGTAATGATTTCACCAGAAAAATATATCATACAATTTACGAGACATCTATTCTACGTACGTATTCCATGTTTACGAAGCGAGTGAAAGCTATTTAACGAAATTAAATTTTCAGTGTACATTTAATATATATGGAATCAAGAAGCGGACGAGGGCATGAATAAAAGCTGGTGAGGAACTTCTGGATAAGAAAATTCAGAAAAATTTTAAGGAATGAGGTAGCAATGTTTGATGTGGACGAGCTTTCCGTGGTAAGCAGTTGAAGAACTGGTTAAAATCAATGGGGTTATGACATCTAGAAGCGTCCTTGATGAAGATTGGGTTGGAAAACGACTTGTTGTTCCAACAAGATTCAAATACGGCACTTTCAATCCAAACTTTTTTTTCTGAGGATCTCGCATCAAACTATTGGAATAGCCTCCACAGTCTCTGCACTTGAATCCGATTGAAGATTTGTGGTCTATTTTGGATCCAAAGAATAGACAAAACCAACGTAACCAACACGATTCTTCTCTTCAAATCTCTTTAAGCGACAAGGGCATCAATTGACCGTTAAGTAACGTTACAATACCTTGTTGAGAGGATGACACGTCATCTGGAAGGGATTTTTCGTGAATCCCTTCGTATTTTTCGAGAACCATTTTGATACGGTTTCTGTTGAGGTTTACGCAAAAAAGACCATTCGTGCAATGCTTCGAGGATCACTTGTTTTTTTTTTATAAAATATTACCTCTCTTCCACTACGAGATCACAGTGAAAAAATAACACTTGAAAATTGTCCAACGACTCAGCCTACTCTACGTTTAAGGAGTGTATCGAAAATAAGCTATCCACAAACTTTCTTTCAAATTATGTTGAAAACCGATATTTTATTCATACAAAAAATTGATCCTTTATTGTACGAGGTTAAACTTGAACATAATGAAGACCGGATGAAATTTAATTTATTCCTTCACGAATTTTCGAACTTTGGATCGAATGCTCTTCATCAAGTTCCGGACAAGTGTTGCATCGCATTTTATGGACGCTTGATCCCAAATTTTTTTGAACTCCTGCATGTTCCCAGCTGCCTTACCAGTCTTCTTGAAGATCCTCTTCACGATTGCCCAGTAACGTTCGATGGTTCGAAGCTGAGGGCAATTTGGTGGATTGATATTTTTCTCAACGAAATCTATACATTTTTCCGCAAGCCAATTGAGAGTGGTTTTGGCATAGTGAGCCGACGCTAAATCCGGCCAAAACAGTGGAGGTGTACTATGCTTCTTATATAAAGGCAACAATCTCTTCTGGAGACACTCAGATCGATAGATTTCCGCATTTATAGTTCCGGTTGTGTAAAAAATGGTTGACTTCAAACCACAGGAACATATTGCTTGCCATACCAGTACCTTTCGACCACATTTCTCCAGTTGAATCGACCTGTCCGCATCATTCACATCCTCCCCAACGACGGCAGTAAAGTATTGTGGACCTGGAAGGGTTTTTGAGTCCTCCTTTACATAGGTCTCATCGTCCATCAAAACGCATGCATCCGGACGCTGCAAAAGACGCGAATACAATTTCTGGGCCCTTGTTGCTGCTCGCTTCTTCTGTTCTGCACTATGTTTCGAGATTTTCTGCTTCTTGTAGGTCTTCAGGTGGTTTCGCCTCTTGATACGCTGGATCATTCCGACACTCGTTCCTGCTTTTTTGGCCAAATCACGTATTGACATTGATTTGTTCTTCATGATTAGAGATACCACTTTCTGCTCCAGTTTCGGGTTGGAAGAACCGGGTTTTCTGCCTCTTCCTGGTAGCTCATCCAAAGAATAGTGTTCCCCAAACTTATTAATGATGGTTTTAACACTCGCATGATGAATTCCAAACCGCTTCGCCAATTTTCGCATAGTAATACCCTTCTCACTTAACCATGTGTCCAGAACCTTAATTTTCACTTCCTTTTCAATACGCGACATTTTGAAAACGCAGAATTTGAACCGCACAAACAAGTAAACAAAAGAAAGCTGACAGTCAAACGCACAGCATGCAGTGTTCAGAGCATAAAAACCATCACAAATACATGCGTACAACGCAAATGTATGTGGATAGCTTATATTCGATACACTCCTTATTATTGGTTTGACGATGACTGGAAGTATGATTTGCTTGTAGACAGGAAGCTTGTTAGTCATAAATAATGTAGACCTTCTGTTGATCAATAGGTACAGTAGCTTCAACAAAACGTTACACTTAGTGACAGTTTTGTCAACCTGCTCCCTGAAAATAAGCTTGCTGTCTAGGGAAACGCCTAGGTAGACAGCTGAATTAGTCCATTCCACCGTTTTGTTGTTCAGGTTTATTTTACAATCCTCAGGCGGAACAAGTCTAGGAGAATTGGAGTGAGCGAAAAGGATGACCTGGGTCTTCACTGCGTTGATACAGATCTTCCATTCAGTGAAGTATTCTAACAAGACATTCAGGCTTCGTTACAGTTTTGCGGTAAGCGCTCTTGTGGACGACTGCAATATCAACGGCAAGCAACGACAGAAATGCATTTTCAGGGAGCGGGAGGAAACAAGTTGAACAGAGGTGGACCTGCAAGCTGCAAGCTCGCTTACAGCAGCTTCGTGCGGACTGACGATGTTTTGTACAATATTGTGGGAGCTGACGAAGTGTTGACCTATCTCACCAGCCTTCACTGCATGAGTTATTAAGCGATCCTTCGAGCCATTTCTATTTAGTGGGATCAACTGTGGAATGGGCTTTGGTTTAGTTTTTAAAAATTTTGTCAACTTCCAAAACGGCTTTGCACAATCTGGGAGAGAGCGGATCTTGTCGGAAAAATCGTTGTTTCTGAGGTCCACCATTCTGGCCTTAATATTTTTTGTCATCCGATTGCAATGACTTTTTAAGGTAGGCAGACCAGTTCGCTGGTGTTGCCTTCGGGTGGCATTGTGCAGTTGTATCAAATCTTTAGTGGGTCTATCAATGGGTACAGAGTTACTAATCTGATCTATCACTACGACATGTTGCTCCTGGGCCTAGGATATCGCTTGCTCGATGTTCTGCAGCTGCCGTTTGACGGCATCAACCGACCCCAGCAAACACAAAATCGTATATGATAGCGGATATAAGTACAAAGTGGAGGCGATAAACGTACATGCGTCCATTTGACTGTGTTTGCTGGGACTAAAGGTGCATGTCGAAATAGTTGTTGTCGTCAACGTGTTGTCGGAACCTCTCCGAACTGGCGCGATGGTAGATCTGTCTGGTTGACGATGCCGGTTGACTGAAGAGTCAACTTCGGCCACCACCGGATAGTGGTTCGAGCACGACTGGCTGGGCGATGTTCTTCCCCATGTTGGAGCGGATCATGTCGATTGTTGACTGTTCCCCGGATCTGCTCAACCAGGTGGGAGTATCCGGGCCCAAGATGGTGTAATGGTCCTTTTCTAGGTACTATTGTAGAATGATGCCGTTTCGGTTGCGCCGGGTATTCCCCCAGGTTTCGTGTTTCGCATTCAGGTCGCCCGCGATGATAGATTGCCGCTGCCTCCGAGTTAGCTTGCGGATGTCGTTTTTTAGCACCGTTGTTGTTCCGTTGGTAGTGCTGGCTTGCTTGCTTGCAATATGCCGCGATGAGGCCGACGGCTACGATAAGCTGTTGGTGCGCAGGGCGCTCGCAACTCCTCCATCATCAGAGCCAAAACGATCAAGTCGCACAAACCGGCAGTATACATCTTCAAAGTGTAAAAACTGGTGATCCCAAACGGTAGGGTAATAAAACATCAATAAAAATGGAAAAAATAGCAATAAAAATATGTGAAATTTCCACTAAATTATTAAACACTGTGCCAACAAAAAAATTACAATTCGCACTAGAAAAACTCAAAATAGCAATAAAAAATTTATAATTCACTTTCAATAATTCAAAAGTAACCGGTAAAACTTTCAAAAAAAGCAATGTAAATTAGTATAAACGCAATAATAAGCTGATAGTTTTCCGTCGTAATAATAAGTTCTAGCGGTAAACATGCGACAAAAGTCTTGAAACACTTCAACTCTTTCCACAAAATCGCAATAAAAAATCAAAACAATAGAAAAAAAATTAAAAGATTTTTTTTTGGTTGCAATTGGAGAGATTTGAAAAATTTGAAGACTTTTGTCACATGTTTACCGCTAGAATTTATTATTATGACCCTATTCAGCCTATTATTGCGTTTATACTTATTTCTATTGCTTTTTTTGAAAGTTTTACCGATCACTTTTGAATTATTGCAAGTGAATAATCAATTTTTTATTGCTATTTTTAATTTTTCAAGTGCGAATTGTTATTTTTTCATTGGCACCGTGTTTAATAATTTAGTGGCAATTTTGTGAATTTTCAATGCTAAATGTTCATTTATTAGTGCCAGTATATATTTTAGTCGATCCCAAACTAAGGCAATACTGGTGCCGGCCCCACCCGAATGCAGGTTAACTAAGGAAAGGGTAGGGATATGTTGACGTGATACTCGCTTTATTGGAAGCCGCGGAGTTCACTGCACTTCTACGAGAAATCACTGGTATTTTGAATAGCAGGATTGAATAGCAGCAGGGTTCGTTTTGGGCAAGTGAAGCTGTCAAGTGAAATATTTGAAAATTAGTACCGATTTCCGATTTGAACCGATTGGAACCAACAGTAAGGATGCTGTTGGGGCCACTCACAGAGTGTGATCGTGAAATCTCATTTAGAAAACAAGGCAATTCAACGCCTGAGAGCCAACATGGACCGATCTACACCGCGGGAATCACTTACAAAATGGGACAGTAGTTTATTTGTTCCAAGATAGGGTGGGCCGACGAGCATGGCGAACGAATAATTTGGATCACAATTAATTATTTACCTCACCACCGACCCATCGTACCAGGCAAACCACGATTCTCATGCTCACTTGATCACTCGCGCAACGAACAAATCAAGTTGTTTTTGACTCACTTTCAGTTACATGCACTCAAATATGAGTGACTCCATTTTTGACGAAAATGAGTCAAAAACTACTCAAAAATGAGTTAAAATTGCGCGGCAACTCCGAGTTCGTGAGAAAAAACGAGAGAATAGAAGGAATCAAGGGAAATTTCACTTGGGCTGAATGATGCGATGCTTAGTAACTTGCACGTGTAGCGTGACTGTTTCGCCACAATGCCACAATGTTTTTAAAAATTAATGAATCTTTACAAAACCACTGAATGTAGGATAGCTTCCCAAACAGCTTCCGGATAAAACATTTGGGAAGACCACTAGGAGTTGAAAAATAAACGGTGCGCCCAGATTTTTTGTGTATCGAGCTTTTTAAAAGGCAGGCTTCTCGTACATAGAATAAAATGTCTCAGTAGTTGGCAGTGTTAATAATGTAAAATTAAACGCTGTATGACGCTCTCTGGTTTAGCGTCCACTCTTACCTATCAAGAACTTTTCTCCCCAAATCCTTCATAAAAAAAAATTCTTGATGATTTGTTTTTCAATCCGTCGAAAATACATTCTATTATTTTCGTACCCACCCTTCAATATCGACTAGCTGAGCCATAAGTAAGTGATGTTCGGTTAATTGGATTTTAGACATTCCAAGCTTTATCTAAAATTAAAGCCTTTTCAATAGCCTAAAGATCGCCTCTGAACTCAAACCAATTAAATCTATAACTCTGTAACATAATTAGCAACAGCAATAGAACATTCGCAACCCGCAGAAGCAGAAACCATACCGTATGGGAAAACAGAGCAAAAAAAAGTAGCAAAGTTAGCATTTTGCGCCTAGAAAAGGGATAAAAGACTTGAAACAACGACCAGCGTGCTCCGTGGTGGCGTTCACGTGTGCCTTTGAAACTTCTCTACGACGGAACATGTATATATGTGGCTGGAAAGAACGACCGCTACCGACCACTGCCGTTTTGGAGCATAATCTCATATTTCATGCGAGAGATGTTGCACTTTTTTTTATCGGAGGGTTCCTTCACTTGCATGTCCTAATGGTAGTTAGCACCCTTTTTAGAACCTTCTTGTCTCACGAGGGAAAAGTCACATGTATTTTGAAGGATTTAGGGCTTAACGGGAACATTTTCGTTTGTTTTCAGAACCGTGAGGATGTTTTTGTTTTTCTGAAAAACTAGTAAAGCTAAATTTAATCGTATTAAACGTGATTCAGTCCAGCGAGGATGACTTGAGTAACAGTCGGGCTTCTGGCACAGCGGCTTCGATGAACTCACCGTGTATGGTTTGTTCTATCACGCTTGTTAGCTCCAGTGACTGTGAATACAGCATGTTGGTCTATTTACGCAACGTTGCCTCAGTTCAGGGCCCAGTACACAAGACATGGCTCGTTTCACACCGGTCCGATAACTAACCGCAAAGTGGTACTAATGATGCCACGTGTGGTTCGCGATAAATTGTTTGCACTTCGAGTTGAGTAACTGGAAAGCTCACAGCTGCATAATTCTATTCTACTGGGAGCTGTTCTGCATATATGGGAGTTAGTCTGGAGTCATGAGTGTTAAGTTTTTATGAATTGAAAAGGCTTACAAATTATTATTTTTCGCGTTGAGTTCTTTTTCGAATGGTTTGAATTAAATATGTGCCCAAACCTGCGTATTAAAATGCTATTTTGTCTGTTGTTTGTGGTATTAAAAGAAAGTTTCATTCTCCTGTACAAATAAATGATTAATTTAAAAAAAAAGTTTCATTCTTTAGAATCTGCTGTTAGACTTGTAGAATATGACCGACTATCTCAACCAATATTTGAAATAGCAATGCAATTACCCATTTGTGAGGCATTTATTTTCTAACTATATATAGTTTTGCATAAGGCTGCAACCCTCAGCAACAGCTCTCAAAGTTTTCTTCTCTTACTTTGAATCGCAATCACGATTTGATGAAAATTAAGGTATTTGTACCCTACTCTCATTCTCAAACTTTAAAGTTTTAATAGATATGATTGTAAAATAGGTATAAATCGTCAGAATGATATCTATATTAAATGTGATGGAAACTGTTGGGTTAGTATGCCAAAGCAACACAATTTCTGTACTTTAATAATCCAATAAAGAATGATCCGTGTTAAAGGGTGTATTCGATAAAAATGGCACACAGAAAATCTTCTGTAACTTTTGAATCGTATGAGTAAAAAACCTAGAAGTTTGAGTAGATCTTATCCATAGTGTATTATTTACATCTGCCAAGTTTCATAGTTATACATTCAGTAGTTCCAGTCATGTCGTCGACACAAGAAATTGTCCGTGAGAAAATTTTGTGCAATCACAATCAAAATCCAGGGGCGTCCCACCGGTGGATTGCTAAAAGGCTTGGAATTGCAAATACAACTGTGTCTCGTGTAATAAGAACCTTCAAGGAGCGTCTGAGTGTCCAAAGGAAGGAAGGGAGTGGTCGTAAAAGTGGTCCAATGGACAGTAAAATGGCCAGGAAAGTCGTACAACAATTCAAGAACCGTCCAAACATGTCAATTCGAGATGTCGCTAAAAAGTCTAAGGTGTCAGTTGGTTTTGTGCAGGAAACCATGATGCGTGCTGGGTTACATGTTTGCAAAGTGCAAAAAGCCCCAAACCGGAATGAAAAACAAAACATCACTGCGAAAACCCGCGCCCGGAAACTTTACACGAAGCTGCTCACCAAATCCGGTTGCATTGTGATGGATGACGAAACATACGTCAAGGCCGACTTCCGTCAACTTCCTGGGCAAGAATATTTCGTTGCCAAGTCGAAGTTCGATGTTCCGGAGAATGTTCGAAAGAAGAAACTATCGAAATTTACAAAGAAGTTTCTAATCTGGCAGGCGATTTGCGGATGTGGTGAGATAAGTGCTCCTTTCATCACTTCCGGAACAATTAACGGTACGATTTACACGGAAGAGTGCCTTAAGAAGCGTCTCTTGCCATTCATTAAGAAACACAAAGGATCAACTCTGTTTGGGCCTGATCTAGCATCCTACCACTACGCTCGAAAGGTATTGGAGTGGTACCGAGCCAACGGAGTCAATTTTGTGCCAAAGGATATGAACCCACCAAATTCACCGGAACTTCGTCCAATTGAAAAATTCTGGGCAATTATGAAAACGGAACTTCGCAAACATCCCAAAACTATAAAAACAGAGCTAGAATTGAAGAAAATTTGGGTAAAAACAACAAAAACACTGGGAAAATCGGTTGTACAAAATTTGATGGGTGGAGTGAAAATGAAGGTGCGGGCATTCGGGATGGGAGACGAAATTGAATAAAACAAATATTGTAAATCAAAACTTATGAGTAGTTCTTCATTCCCTGAAAATTTCAAGAAAATCCGATAATCAATTTAATTTTGATGAGTATATATGTGTGTGCCATTTTTATCGAATACACCCTTTAATTGTGACATTCATACATTCTTTACACGTTCAAAATGGCGTTCAAATTGAAATCAGTTTCGCTTGCCTATATTTCTTGGGGGTACAGCTGATTGAAATACCTAATTGATAAGAAAGTTTATTGGAGACCATTATCCCTCAACAGTCAAAACCCCAAATGGTGAAGATGCTCTATCCACCCGGCTCTGATTCGATACCTAGAATCAAAATAAACCAACCAATAAATCATTTAAGGATCACATCTCATCGTACGCTCTCTCTGGCTACAATAGCAACCCACAATCAACACAAACCAATCATGCGCACCGTATATTTGAATCGGGGCTTGTAAATGCATCTTATCAGCATTCACACGAAATGCCTACACAGAAAAAAATAAGTAATTATAACAAGCGTGTAAAATATTCCCTCGTTTAAATCCAAGCTAAAGGAGGCGCAAACAACGAAATTGTTTGCAACTTTTCATGTGCTATACAACAATATTGGCAATCTTCCATACAACAGGCTGGATTCAGGCGTTATCTGGCTTAAATTTATATGAAATATCCCATTATATTCTGGCAAATCTAGCATTCCCTTTATGTGCATTAGATAATGCAGAAAATTCAATGTTTCTTTTTATCTGTGTACAGGGTCTGGGTGGTCCGGCCTGTTTTGCTCATTTCCATTGACATTCGTGCTGCACTGCTGCCCAAAGAACACGGGTTTGCTTCCAGTTGCACTCCTTCACTTGATGTGGCATATATGGGGAAAACTAAACAACTGGACCAGACTAAGTAACATTCTAACCTATTCGATCGAAGATGTGTAGCAATGCATCGTATTACCCATTATGTTCTTGAAACAAAAACATGTAAGGACGTTCTTGTTCTGATGAAATGTGTTGTTCAGAATTTTCATATATTTCAATCGAAACTAAGTCGCAAATTAACATTTTGACACCTGTTGAAAAGATTGAATTGGGGCATTATCTTGGATCATCAGATCCGAAGATGACAAAATTTCAATTCTACACGAGATGGAGGTTAACGTTGACGTTGAAGATGAGACGTAAACAAATTTATTGTCCGGCGTCAAATGCTAAAAAATACGTTTCTCGAGAAATGATACGTGCCCCGACCTACCCCGAAGTGGGATGTTAGGCAAAGCTAACGTCCCTAGTTCGAGTACTACTTTACCCATGCCCTGGAAGTGCTGTGCTGAAGGAACATCAAATAGTTGAATCAAATGGGTTGAAACGGATTTTGTATTCCATTGAAAAAATAATTATGGAGTAACATTGACAGGTTGATTTTTAATTTTGTCAATCTTATAAAAATAAACTCGTCATATTATGATTGTTTCGTTCTCTCTATATGTCCTCTGCTCAGCCTTGAAAAATTACGGCCCCGAAAGTGTATCCAATTTCACGTACGTCTTGTCGCCCACCAAAATGCACTGGTTCTGCTTTTGTAGCAGAACGACATACAATTTCGGTGACCGTATTTTCAAAAAATATTTCTGTGAATCCGTCCTTTTGACTGCTTTCGGCTCCTTTTAGGTTCTGAGATTGTTACGCTTTTATATATTCTGCACAGTTCCGATGCTAATGATCAGTTTTTTGGCAATTTCATAACGGAACATTTCTAAAGGCGTACCGCTGCCAGCTCCTTTTTCTGGTCCGATGCCCTCTTTTTGCGTCCAGATTTCGGTGAATCTTCAAGCATACCCGTTTTTCCAAACTTCTTAACAATCTTGAACATCGCAGATTTAGTGCACTTCACGCTTTTCGCCAATTCTCGAAACGACAACTCTTCGGAAAACCATTTGTGCAGAATTAATCTGCGAGTTGATAATCCATCAAAGTTCTGACTTTTTTAGATTCAGGGTATGTATCCCTTAACTCAGCCTATTATGCAATGATCGATTACATTTTTCATTATAACTCATAAAGTTTTTAAGCTGTAAGCGGGATTCAACTAGTTAAACACTTGTTAAGATATGTTTGATAAGACATTTGGTAGTATGTGTCACGAAAAGTTACACAACTCTTATTATAAAGTCAGAAACATTAAAGAGATATGGATTTAATGTTGGTCTATAGGCACCAAATTGGACCCTATTCATGGATACAACTTCGTCCCATTCGATGGATTTATTACTAAATACAGTCTTTGTACGTTTTTTTCTTCTAATTTTATGGATTAAGGCATTGCTAGCTGTATTCGATTTACTTAATACAACATTTCACAAAACAAATAAATGACAAATTGACAAAACAAATAAAGTAAAACAGCCTCGAAACACTTAAGTGATGATCATATATGATTTATCAGCCATTCAGTAATGAAAGCATTATAATTCACTGTACAATGATTTAGTTAAATCGGTTTTTGTTTAGATGAGCCACTTGAATATAAACAACCGTCAATTCATGCATGTCCACTTGAAATTATACCAATGAGTACGTTTTTACTACGTAATTGATACAACAGGCCATAGTTGGGAACATACAAAAAAATATGTCCCCAACATTGGGTCTACGATTTTCTTGTAAAATCATTGTTATTTTAGCTATGTGAACATTTAGTTTGTAACATGTAAGTATTTTCTGCACATCCAGACTGCATTACTTGCATTATCGATTCAATTAAGCCGAATTTAGATCACTTGAAGATCGTGTAGATCATCTGTTCAGCTTATCCAGCGAAATCATGATGCCCCAAATGTTCAAAAAATCGAAAATTACGCGGAAGTGAACAACTTTAAATTGATTAATATTGTTTCAATTCCTTCGAAGTGCCATCCCAATAGCAAAATGATTTTGTTGATTATCGCTAAATTAATGACACATTTGGTACATAGGCCGAATGAAGGAGCTAGGCTAACATTACATCCCGTTACCCTATAAGGTGTGTAAACAATGTTTTTATATACTGAGCGAAAATTCACAATTTTTCGTTTAGTTTTAACCCCTAAACTAATAAACAGATGTCCACTTTCTTTAATGAACTGTCCTTACTTTGACGCCAGGCTCGATGAAAATGTTTCGCCCATCTGCGGTAACAGCAGCCCAAACGATTATTTGAAGCGGATGCTGCCTTCGGGTGGCCAACCAATGCACAGTGGTCCAGTAAGCTACTTTAGGCGGACATGAGGTTTTTAAAGGAAATTTGTGGTATTAGAGCTTTGGTTACTTCTGAGAACTTGTTGCAAACTTATTGTACTACAATTTGTATGAAATTATTTTTTTCTTGCATTAAACGCACTCGTACTTTTTTATGAGCCAATATCGCGAGATAATATGTTCAACAAAGTTGTTGAAATTGTTATTATGAAAAACTTTGTAGAACATATTTTTTGTCTAGTCTTAAAGCCTACTGCGATAATTCCGAATTTCAGTCAATAATCGTTTTTCGAATAAAAGTCATTCATTTTTAACTCTTACCAGCTTGCTATGTTCTACTAAGTTGTTTGTTTAGACATTTGCTACAATTTTGCTGAACACACCGTAGTTGTAATTCTTCTTGTTTTCATTTTGTAGTAAATTTTCAGTTAAATTTTTGCCATACTATAGGCTTTACAACATGAAATGGAGCACCTGAAAAAAATACTTGATTCAACACACTTTAGAGTACGTTTAAGGAGTATTTGGGAGAGATGATATTTTTCTATCTTTTTTAGAATTATCGCAGTAGACTTTGAAGCTAGACAAAAAATATGTTCAACAAAGTTTTTCATAATAACAATTTCTATAACTTTGTTGAACATATCATCTCGCGATATTGGCTCATAAAAAAGTTAGAGTATAAGCCACTCTTGCGTTTAATGCAAGAAAAAATTAATTTCATACAAATTGTAGTACAATAAGTTTGCAACAAGTTCTCAGAAGTAACCAAAGCTCTAATACCAGAAATTACTATTGAAAACCTCATGTCCGCCTAAAGTAGCTTACTGGACCGCTGTGCAATGTCATAAATTCTCATATAGACGATCGGTCGAGTAAACCCTATCGTTTCGAGTGCTTACAAATCTTTAGTTATTCCCATTCAAAAATTCGCTGGAACGATTAAAACCGAAGAGTTTCATTCTATTAACACACTTAAGAAAAAAAAATTGTAAAAGGCCAGCTGCTACCGTATTTAAATAGTAATAATTTGATTGCGCCGAAACAATCGGTATATCGCGAAGGTCATTCTTGTGAAACGGCGTTAAATTTACTTTTAGCAAAATGGAAAGAAAATGTAGAGCGTAACGATACATTTGTTGCTGTTTTTTTGGATCTGATCTTTGAATTTTTCGGGTTTTATTTGCTTATATTATATATATATATATATATATATATATATATATATATATATATATATATATATATATATATATATATATATATATATATATATATATATATATATATATATATATATATATATATATATATATATATATATATATATTGATGGTTCGAAAGCTATTTGTCTTACCGAACTTAACGGACTGCTTTTAATGATTCTTCGAGCCCTATGAATAACAGCCTTGGTGTAACTCATGGGCAGTGTTGGAGTTCTCTCAAAAATATCAGTTCATCGTGCGCTACCTTTTCACTTGCGAACTTCCCGTTGCTAGTTTCGCTCGCCAACGTTTCTTGAGTGAACTTTCTGGAATGAGAGAATGAAACATCGCGAACTTTTTCTACTCGAATCACCGACGCGAGGATACGAATAAAATCAGATCTTTTTTTTACTCTATATCTTTACACCAAATTCGTTCTTGAAAAGCAAACTGCGCATTTCATGGAAATTAAATCTAGACAGAAAGATATCTCGCATAAATGACATCCCGCATGATGATTGTGTGGCCGGGGAGGTTGGGTTGAATTTGTCTTCAATGCGTCACGCCATTCCAGCCGAAGTTTCCTACCATTCGACTTTTGCGGCGGCACAGTACTTAAAAAAACAAACATCACAACTCACGTGAACATTGCCTTCACATACTCACTAGAGAAAAAGAACAAAGCCGAGGAGATATTTGATTGGATCGGATCTCGAATACGAGTGAAACGTTGTGAGATGGAGGAACAAAAGATCTTTCACGATGAGAACTGAAACGTTTCCTCACTCTGCGCTTTCATGAACTTTAGATTGAAGTTCGTTCGCGAACTTCGAGTGCGAAGTTCCTCGGTGATATATCCTTGCACTGAGTAAAGAGTGAACGTTTTTTGAAAATGATTTTTCCAACAGCTCATGGGAGTGTATTAGGGCCTATTTTATTCATTTTATGTATTAATGACATGCGACGAGTCTTGCAATGTGATGATATTTATCTTCTTGCTGATGATACCGTGTAGTTTATTGCAGCTAAAAGCTTTGATGAGACCGTTGAAATGTGGTCTGTTTTGAAACCTTCTTTCCTTTTCTTCTTCTTCATTCTTAGTGTTTTTTCGCAATCAGCTTTTTGCTTGCTCTCAACTAAGTGTTCTTAATGCACTTTCACAATTAATAATTAAGAGCTTTTGATGCTAGTCACCATTTTTGCATTAGTATGAATGTGTTACAAGTACAATCATACCCTATATCCAGGGAGTCGAGTAATTTGACCGAGAATTCTCCCCATACTACTTATCCAACTTTTCTTTTGTTTCCTTCGCCGTTTTGCCTCTCAGAAAATAATGTTTTATGAGAGAACAAAAATCGTGTTTATCCATGTTCAACATGATGCCAAATACGCAGTCAAAACAAAACTAAGGCTAGTATCGCACTGAAATTTGGCGTGTATGCCTAAATATGAACGGACTACAAGGCACTATAATCTTTTTTCCAGAAGCATCGCATTTTGGTGGTCAAGGAAATTTCTTTTCACCCCACCTAGTAACAACAGCAAGCAAGCGGACTGTTAATATTTTGAAGGAAATATCTTCTCACCAACATGAGACCCTAGAATTAGACAATAATTTCTGGTAAAACCAAATATGTGAAGAGACAGTATCGATAGGTCCGTTAGATTACGGCAGGCTGTAAAAATTGAATAGAAGCAGTGGAAATTGAGTGAACGGCTATTTTGAAAGGCAGTATCCGAACAAGCGTGCATTTTTTTACCAAGCTACCCCAATGCAAGATAGGCAAGGAGGGAAGCATACCCCCTTGACTGGTAAAATAGAACCTTCCTGATCGTGCCCATGTACTGCCAGTGCCACTGAACGGTTTTAGCGATGCGTAAATTTCTGTTAATAGTGTAATGTTAGCCTAGCTCCTTCTTTCGGCCTATGTACCAAATATGTCATTATATCTGCGATAATTACCAAAATTATGTTGCTCTCAAGATGACCGATTTAATTCGAATCATTCCTGACATAATTAATCAATTTATAGTTGTTCGCTTCCGTTTAATTAATGATTTTCTAAACTTTTTGGACGTTGTGTTTTCACAGGTTAAGCTGAACAGAATATCATTATGCTCTTCGAATGATCTAAATTTTCTGTAATCTGCCAAATTGAACCGTTAAACCGTAGAGTACAGTGTAGATGTACAGACCATATTCACACGTTAAAAATTAACAGTTCACACAGTTAAAATAACAATGATTTAACAAGAAAACCGTGGACCCAACGAGGCTGAGTTAAGGGACACATACACAAACACAACATCTATTTTACCGATAAGCAGATTGTAGTTCGACCGAACAACTTCGAGCTTGTTGACGTCATCCGCTGTGTATAATTGAAAAGCTTTTCAAGCCAAGTGAATCGTTATAGTTGTGAAATTTTGCCTCGCATAAAAATTAGTGCCGTAAAAGTTTGACTTTCCCCGTAGAGGGGTGACGAATAAAGTTAATTAGGGTGGTAGGCCCGAATGTTGCCACTCATGAGACCAAAATAACACGCATATAACATTATCATCCATTCCCAAAGAGACCTTGGGTTGACTTTGACGGCTCAAAGATAAACCATTGAAAACTCTCAATATTTCGAGAGAACTGTTACGTTAGTATCCTGGCGTCTTGATACAGAGAGAGAGAGAGTCTTGATAAAAAGAGGTTTAAGGTAGAAGCGCCGAATTACGAAGAAGCAAATAAGATGGCTGACAACGACATTTTTGATATCGAATATTGCGTATACGTGCCCTCGTGAGATGTGGAGATTGATGGCGTTATCTCCGAATATCTTGCCAGCTCATAAGCATCTAGCGAATTTATCGGCAAAATCGAATTTGACCTTGCTAAGGACATCACATCGACTTTTATCTGGGAGGCTGCTCACAAACCATGTTAGCGTACGTATCGTCGTCAATTACGATGCATCCTTTGAACTTCGTAAGAACCTTATTGTACATCTTCCGGGCAAGTCTTTTGGCCACTAGATTCTACTTTACTGACCTTTTTGTTGCTCATTGGCCAAAAAAGATCGAAATCCTTCCTTAAAGATATGTCCATTTAGAATCCGGAATAATAAAATCATCTGTATCTCGGTAACGGATTGACATACAAATAAGTTCATTGCTCTTCGTTTTTAATGAAAATTCGCGTCATCCTCCCATCAAACGTTGCTCACCTTCGGAGTCAACTTCCTTGGCACATTTGTTCCACATTTTGGTTATCTGAGTCGCGTTCCGAGCCGTTTTTCCACTTTTCTTAAGCTTCTGCTTCATTATTGCCCAAAATCTCGCGATGGGCCGGAACTGCGGGCAGTTGGGTGAATTTATGTTTTTTTGGCAAATTTTTCCATAAAAGCCAACTTAAACTTCGCAGGAACATCTCCTCGTGCCGTCGCCATGTAGAATTTGTGGCCAGGAAGTCCGAAATCCCTTTTGTCGTAGATTTCATCGTCGATGAGCAGGCATCCTTGGTACTTCGTCAAAACCTGCTGGTACAATTTCCGAGCTCGAGTTTTGGTGACGAAACTTTGCTTCAACGTTCTGTTTGGTTGCTTGCTGGCTCGATAAGAACGATATCCTGCTCGCAAACGAATTCTTCGAACGGTACTGCAAGCAGCAGCGTATTTTTGTGCGTTTTCATTATCTGATAGTCCAGGGTTTTTTCTGACGATTCTCAACACCTTCTGGTCCAGCTTGCGGTCATTTTCAACGTTTTTGCGATATTTATTGCGGACCACGTTGAATTATCAACGTGGGTGTGCAGAATTTTTTCTCTCTTCTCGGCTTCTATCTGGAATAAATTTTTACTCACTGCACGAAACACCGTGAAATTTATACTACTAAAAGTGGACGCCTAGGTAAACAAACCGCTCTAAAAGAATTCTTGCAGCAATACTTTCCGTGCCGCTGCAACACAATAATTGGTTCCGGATTCTAACTTGACAGAACTTTAGACGAATTCTTCTGGCAGTCCTGGGTTTGCTCTACACCTTCAAATTAAACTTCCGATCCTTTGTTCCATTACAACGCTTGCTATGGTCCTGTCGATCGATAGTCTGCCCCTCATGGAAACTTTTGAGAGCGCTACACACGTCGATGGTTCAGAAGAAACATTTCAAAACAAACTTCTGTCAAATCATTCCAGCGCGTCCAGATATTAAAGGACTCAAGACATTCCAATTTACATCAACCAATCACCAATCTTCTACTTTGCCTGCCTCTAACATCTTGCTCGATACAGTTGTTGAAAATCCAAAATCTGCTTTTACCGGTACGCCTTTCGTATTTTGATTTGGAGGATATTTCGATATTTTCTTTGCAAATCAAGTTCACCTCGTCAAGGTAGGGTATGTTGCTGTTCTTCTCAACATGGAATCAGAAAAAACAATCGTAGGATAAGCGTTTCTATGTCAATCACATTTGCCTTAATTCATTTTTCGCTGAATCAGGACTTTGAAGAGTAAATAAATAAACTTTGCTTACGCGTCAATCCTTTGGTTTCGAGTAGGGCGTATTTGCGAGTGATGAGATTAATATAGGGACATCTTCTCTATTCAACAACAAACCAATCCATCGTACGTCGAGTGACCTACGTTCAGTAGCTTAAAGTTTCTTCTCCAATGCCCAAGGTTAAGAAAATCGCAAAAGCGGGAAATATCCTATAATGCACAACAATCAGCAAACAAGCAAACCCACCTCGATCTGCTCGACGTGTTCAACGCGTCGGATACTCTTATGTTCACTGTTGTAGAGCCTCAACAAACATACATCTCAGCCGGCAGCTTCGTCCCGGTTCTCGTCATACAATTGCCAACGATTGGAATATTCATGAAACGATTTTGGTGTCCTACTCTTAGACGAAACGAGTCACAGGTCGTCTGTCAAGTTAACTGCAACCTTCCAACTCGTGGGCTACAAACAGCATTTCCAAAAGCTTTCCCAGATCCATCGCTAGTGGGTGTCTGGAAAACTGCGTGGCAATGCAATGTAGATGCATGTCGCAATCGCACTCCAGGAATAAATTTACATTTCACCATCCGTAACTTTCGCTCTTTCATTACTTTTGTTTGCTTTTCTGATTCACTTGATTTAGAATAGGTGAATATCGGTAGTCAAGACCGACCGACACGGTGGGAGATGGCATTTTATAAAAGCTTCCTTCCGGGAGTTCCGGGTTTCAGCTTAAACGAGATTTAGTACAAGGGGAAAATGTGATTTCTATCAATCATTGCCAGTCAAGTGCGAGAGTCAACGAGTTCGAATGCATTTCAATCGTTATTTCAAGCGCCTGGCACCTGTTCGGGTAGCCTGGCTCGACATCCTATTCTACGGATGTCTGTGGTTCGGAAAACCCTCTGTACTGCTGATGGCAAACGGAAGAAGTGTAAATATTTGCCCAGTATTGGTTGGTTTGTAATTGTTTGGATACGGGGAAAACGTGATTCGAAAGCAATGCATTTGATGCATTTGACTTTGGGAAGTTTTTATGAAAATGGAATTGTTGAAATAAAGAGATCTTTTTTCGATCGAAATTAGTAAACCTGACTTAACTGGACGACTGTCATCAATTCCAAGCAGCCTTTATCGGCCTGTAATTAAATACCTACCAACTCATTAACAATCAAATCGACACGGATTAGGACAGGTAATCAAAACTTGTGATTTACGATTTAATTGATCTTGACGCCATTGCCGTTGTTATCGCTGGTCGAAATCTTATCGCACGAATGTTTATTTTGACTGCGAAGGGGTGTGAGCATTGTGCCCATGAGGATGGTTATTTATAGGCATCTCGCGTGGGAGAAAAAATACGAAACTTGTTATTTCTATCCTCGAGGCGAAAAGTAATGTTCGTGGAAGCGTCGCCGATTATCATCGCCTACTGAAATTGATGTGATAAATCATGATAACCGTGATTATTGAATCATATTCATTAAAACCGTTAGTGAATGATTAAAGCTGGAAACACCCAACTATCACCTTTAAATCTGAGCACACTTTCAGTGGCAATCCGTTTCAATTAGCGAAACGCAATGACTACAATTCTCCAAAAACCACAAACAACCATCATTGTGTGCGATGGTAGCAGTCCACCCCGAACAACAAACCGAACCGACCACAGTTAATGTGCAATCTAATTAAGCCAAGAATGAACCGAGCCCGGCCGTGTTGATGTTATCACGGACGATTTTATGATCTAACTTTAAATATTTTATGTTCACTTATCTTGGCCGGTGGATCCCACGTCCGGAAGGCGTTGTTGCTGTTTTGCTGCTGAGTACTTCCCGAAAGAAAAACATATCGCTTCCACCATCCCGATTAAAAGGGTCGTGTTTATTAGCTGTGAGCTCACTGTTCTCATGCTGCAGCCCTCGGAGGCTCATGCATGCAAAAACCTCCCTGCAAAAATATCAAGCCAGCTTAAAAATATAATAGGGTTTAATTTTCTCTTTTGCACTTGGTGCTTCCCGTAGATGACCCCACTTTGTGTAATAAGAAAAAAAATATATACTTGGACGTTAAAAAGGATTTTCCGGCCAAAAAGCGCTTTATGACTTTTAAATCGTTTCATGTGTCGAAGATCTAATCGAGTCTGAGGGTGGCCGAAATGGGGTAATAACATTTTAGGAACCACAATTCGACATAATTATATAGTGCCTTGGCCAGCCTCAAACACGTTGTGGTATTCTTTGGTGAATTATAATGAGCTTTGATACAATTAATTACGACACTCGGTGGATGGCTGAAGAGGATTGGGAAGCTGCAGACCTGACCTTCGTTCCGCATTTTCCTTAATTTTCCTACAGATATAAAATTTTGCAGAATTGGGGATGCGAATAAATCTTGTTCTTGGCCAGTGGAGCGCGAAATTGAACGGTATATTATTCGTCTTCAATTAACGGCTTTGGTGGTGTTTTAGCAAAACCGCACCCACCACAAACGACCGATCAATAACCGCACACTTATCGCACTCTAAGAAACTAGAAAAGTTGAACGAGCCACTTGCTGCTGACGTGGGCGTTCTATTTTGGAACTATTCGTCGGAGATACAACTGGGTCATATGTTTAGAAAGAAAGGAGCAAAGTTCAGCTCTTCGAGAGCGCACTGCGCAATGAAGCGCAATAAGTTATTTACAGTAACGTCACTCGGGTAACGAATGACAACATCATAGTAGAATATTTTGAATGGAGAGTTTTGGTCACAAGTGTTAAAAAAACTCCACCCAGCGCGTTGTTTGCGAGACAACTTCAAACAAAGAAGGTATTTACATAAAATAAGTTGCTCAACATTCGACGTCTTCTACTTGGTTTTACACAACCCCCCCCACAACATGACAGTTTAAGTTAGTTTCGTGACACCACTTGCGAATCGTAGATGTCGCCCCGCAACGTAACCATAGGGATCGTCCCTGACATATGCACCGAGTTTTCTATTCGGCGCAGCATGTTTTTGTTGCGTCATGAGTGGTTGCAAAAAACAAGCAAGCGTACCATATCAAAAGAGTCAATTTTTATGTTCACAGTATAACTTCAGTAAGAAGTAATTTAAATATTGAAATACATATTTCACACGGCTTTCCTCCGAGCAAAGAAACAACCGAGGCATTTCCTCAACCAAGGTTGTTCGTTTCGGAAGTGTTACAGCGCGTTACATTTTGTGAACAGAAAGTCGCGGTGTAATGTATCCAATGAATCTGAGAATAATTGAGGGTTATTGGTTGGCTATAGACACCGTTAAAACAATGATTTTTTTTTTGCTTTAATTTACTGGGGTACTTCATGTAAAAGATTCACATTTACGCTGGGAGGAAGTGGATGTCAAAATTCATATAGGTATTTACTATTTTGCTACGGCTCTCTCCCTCAGAGAGGGAGTTAAAAATTGCCGAAAATTGCGATAAATATTAGAACGAAGGCTTGACACCTTGGATGAATTGTTACTGTACTTGTATCAATGTGATCAAGTAAGTATTTGCTTCTGGAAGCAAGATTCGTTTGCGGAGTTTTCTCAAGTGCAAAACTCAAGTAAGAAGCGAAAGATTGAAGCAGTTGAGGGATTTTCGGCGATTTTGAATTTATATATGATTTTTGTTTTGTACATATTAATGTGTGTTTTTAATTAAATGTTTCTAGTAAACAAGTAGTGTAAAAAAGAGGTGCTCATTTAGAGGTTACATTTTACAAAAAAATTATAATCTCCGCAAATGAAGAACTTTAAATTACTGATTTGGCAAACGAATTATTAATCGCTTTTTCCCCCCATACGTTATTTCGTTATCAGAAATATTCACACGGCAAACGAACAAATCTTCAAAAATAATAAAATTCATGTTTGAACGATCCCTTTAAACTCTTGCGCAATTGATGATTGACCGCATCCCTTAAGAAACGCTAATCGGCTCCCTCATCCCCTTTGAAACACACAGCAATCCAAAATTTTGTACCGATTGCCGCACTTAATAACTCTCTCTCCCTTTATTGCGTGATGTAATTTATGTACGACACATTTTATTCTTCCCACTGGTTCCTTATTCATTGCAAGCGTAAAATGTAACAAACTTTACATTAAAAATTTTTATTGCATTCAATATCGCATGTCATATCCGAATTCCGACCTGTTTAGAAGATACGCTACATTTTTTTTCGGTTTGACACGTTTGACAGTACCACCGGACCAAATTTTTGAGTTTCAGTGATAATGTACTAGAAGTGTCAACTTGTTCCCGGATTGTTTTACACGACCTACGAGACTTTACGTACCGCTACAAATTATTCTCGGCACAGGAGATATCTTAACTTTTTAATTTGGTTTCAAACGTTACACATAGTATCGGAAGAAGTGTGCTGTTGTGTGCATGCGAGGCGATGTACAGCACTCTACATCCGACACAATGCTAACTTATGGAACCTGAATTAAATTTATTGTCGTTCGTATGACAACCCAGGTAACCAATAAGCATTAGCATATGCAGTAAATCAATCCTAAATCTGCATTTCAGATGCTACAAGTTTTATGTTAGCGTTATATCGGCATCTTTTGTGCTATTTGTTGTAAAGATGGATTTCAAATGCTATTTGAATGCTTGTAGCCTGTAATAAGAATTTCGAATGCAAAATAACATTGATGAAGCATTATCACAGCATTGCAGTAAAGCAGCCGTATATTGGGCCAAAAGCAGCATTTATGTTGCATTTAAAGTGACTTTATTACTTGATAGGCTGCCGGAAAGACGCTTTGGACCTGCTTATTGGTTACTTGGGAATTTAGACTCCTCCTTTACTGACAATAATGTTCTTTGAAGCAATGCCGCAGTTTTTGATTGAGTCAAACGAATTTTCCATAAGAAAAAACATTTGACTGCATCGAGAACTAAGCCTTAACCTTCGGATTGGAAAAAAGACGCGTTTGCCGACTACGTTATGAGATTTCCAACAAATCGAAAAAGAGGTTGCGACTGAATTTATGCCAAGATGTCAACACTTGAACACATGGGCTGCCGTCTTCAATTATCCTAATGAGAAACACTTATAACTGGTTCCTTATTTTCAATAAAGTTATATTTACAGGGTGGCAAAGGTTGCCTGTTGGTGTGTGTTTTTTTTTGTCTCAGTGTATCTACAGTTTTGTTAACCGATAGAGGAAAGGCCTGTAAGATGGAACAGCGCCACTTTTGACATTCACAGCGACAATACTATCGCGCTGACAAGTGTTAACCTCATTTTTTTTTTCTATTCTTCAATTTTCATTTGCTTTTGGAGTGAATACACTCATTCGATTTAGCTCTTCCAGGTTTCAATGTTCGAAAGTGTTGACATAATTAAAATAGCAGTTATTTCTTGTGCTTAGTAAATGGAAATTTCCCATCGATATCAAAAGGTTAACGTTTGTGTTGGCTAGCATTTTTGGTGTATTTTTATGATCTAAAGGCATTTACAAACAAATCGTAAAGTGAAACAATTTTTTGATGTTTTGTGTTTATGGCGTCATGTTTATAAGATGGAACACTGTTAGGTTTGTAAGATGAAACACATTTTTTTTTCGTTTTAAAACATATGAATGATATTTTTTATGTTTGGAAATGCCATGGAATCAACAATAAATTGAAATAGGGTAAGGGGATGTAATGTTAGCCTAGCTCCTTCATTCGGCCTATGTACCAAATGTGTCATTAATTTAGCAATAATCAACAAAATCATGTTGCTATTAAAATGACCGATGTAGTCCAAAGCAATTCAGACAATATTAATCAACTTATAGTTTTTCACTTCCGCGTAATCTTCGATTTCTTGAACTTTTGTGGAATCATGATTTCACTGGTTAAGCTGAACAGATAATCAACACGATTTTCAAATGATCTAAATTTGGCTAAATTGAATAGATAAAGCAAGTAATGCAGTCTGGATGTTCAGAAAATAGTTACACGTTACAAACTAACTGTTCTTAAAGCTAAAAAAACAATTATTTTAAGAGAAAATCGTAGACCCAATGTTGGGGACATTTTTTTTTGTATGTTCCCAACTATGGCCTGTTGTATCAATAACGTAGTAAAAAGGTTGTTATTGGTAAAATTTCAAGTGGAAATGCATGTGTTTGCGGTTGCTTATATTCAGGTGGCTCATCTAAACACAAACCGAAGGAACTAAGTCGTTGTATAGTGATTTATAATGTTTTCATTATTGAATGGTAAGTAAATCATATATGAACATCACTTATGTGTTCCAAAGCAGTTTTACTTTAGTTTGTATTGTGAAATTTTGTGTTAAGTAAAGCGAATACAGCTGGCAATACCTTACTTCATAGAATAAGAAAAAAAACCGTACAAAGACTGCATTTAGTAATAAATCCATCGAATGGGACGAAGTTGCATCCACGAATAGACCCAATTTGGTGCCTGTAGACCGACATTAAATCCATATCCCTTGAAAGTTTCTGACTTCATAAAAATAGTTGTGTAACTTTTCGAGATACATACTACCAAATGTCTTATCAAACTTATCTTAGCAAGTGTAGAACTAGTTGAATCTCGCCTTCAGCTTGAAAACTTTAAGAGTTATAATCAAAAATGTAATCTATGGTTGCATAATAGGCTGAGTCAAGGGACACATACCCTATAGCAATACATTTCTTGAAATTGCAATTTTCGATGAATTTCGAAAAAAGGCCATATTTTTTTTTGATGACTATAAATAATCAGTTCCGTGGGAAAACTTGGAGGCTTTTAGTTCCTCTTTCGAAAGATTATCGAAAAAATAAAAATTATGCATGTTACGAGCAAAAAACGAATGGTGTTCCATCTTACAAGCCATTTTTTAAAATTGGAATTTTCGATGGATTTCGAAAATAGGCCATAACTCTATTTTTTTTTTTGACGACTATAAATAATCAGTTCCGTGGGCAAACTTGGAGGTTTTTAGTTCTTCTTTCGAAAGATGTCTTTGGATCCGCGACAAAATAAAAATTATACATGTTACGAGCAAAAGACGGATCGTGTTCCATCGTACAAGCCTTTCCTATATGTGCATATTTTTCATTGTACGTGTCAATCATTTGGCATATGATTTGTTTAGTTAACGCTATAGACATGGACGCAAAACGACATCAACACCTGGTAGATTTATATTTAAAAAAATTTAGCCACGTGTGAGGTTTTGATACGGCTCAAATACATCGGCGTGAATGTGAGGCATATTTCGCTCCATAAAAGAAACAAAAGTGCTTTGACTGGAAGTTTACGCTAACATTTTTTTAATTTTTTCGAATGAGCCAAATAGTATTATTTAGGAGACGGCCATGGGTGAGATCTATTTGATTACAACTATGTAGCAATAATCCTTTTTTTTCAAATAATATTAAATACGTGCCTGGTTTGGAAATTTTACATTTCTAAATGTGGCACCTCAAAATTGGTGTACTCTCCAGACATTCTGAAATGGGTTATTGGATCTGCAGTAGAGCTATCACATTTTAGCTCTCGGATTAAACCTGCTTCCAATGATCTCGTGAATGATTGTAGTACCACAATTTCCGGTTCTGCAACGTTGCTGTAAAAAAAGTACACTTGATTAAATCATTTCATTGATTGTTCCATGAATAAAAGGCTGATTCGATCAGGTTTCCTTAGGCTTTCTCTGAAAGTTTGGCCCCCTGATACAATAATCTTCTATTTCTATTTGGCATCGTCGTCAGCAATATTCCATTCGTGGTTCCTTCTCACTTTCCTTCACTTACTCTTGCAGCAACAAACTGACTGTAACGCAGTCAGCAAAGGACGTTTCTAGAGTTACGCCAAAAACAGCGTGGGCAAATCTGAACGAAAACAGCAATTTGGAAATTGTGTTAGCCAACCTCGTTTTGATCAAATATGAGGCAGTAAATACTCAATGAGTTAGTCTATGCTGACAGGTCTAAAATTCCCAACTACAGGGAGCTAAAACTATTCTGGTATCAAAAGTATAAAAAATACTTAGCTGAATTCCATTTAAACCCGTATCCGATCCAAATGCCCGATCAGGCATCGAGCAATATCCATAGCAACTAGCTGAACACTACACGGGTAACGTTTACTCCACACACACTTCCTTCATCATTCGACTAGTAGCACAAAATTAAGTCCACTTGATAATTACCTCGAAACATTGTCGAAAAACTGTGCTAGATCTGATATATACGATTGATTGTAAAAAATTTGAATGAAAATAAAATCAAAACGGAGCAAAAATAACAGGAGAAATTTTACACGTCTCGTTTCGCACCCCGCACACTACGATTTCTATTGCATCTTTTTTTGAAGATCCAATTGACGAAAAGCCAGTGGGGTGTCAGTCCACTTTCGATAGGTAGAAGGAGAATTTGACGTCCATATTACTCTTGAAGCTAAATAATCGCACTCTGAAGATCATTGTTGCAGCTTATGCGTCATCAATCGATCAAATACAACTATCAGTCATCGTTTATTACCGGATGACGCGACATGAGACAAGGGCGTCTGCTAAGTTAAACTCTAGACAAAATACTCAAAAGGACGGAAGTAACATTTGTAAACAATAACTTCTAGCGTATTTTTCTGGAATCTGCTTATCCCCACAAGGAAAATAGCATCAGAAACAGATACAGGGAGTCATTACCTTCCCGTTGGTAGTGGAAATAGATGTTAGCAACCTGGTATTTCCAGGAAATTTACATTTTAAGTCATTGTTTACAATTGTTATTTTCGACCTTTTGACGATTTTGCCTAGAACTGTTGTAAACCTGATAGGGTAGGATTGGCAATTGTATTAGCTGTAACGAGATTCCATCACACGGTGTTCGGCTACGCATTTTTGCGGATTTTTTTTTGAACCCGGACGAGGATTCGTTCAATGTTTTTTCGGTCATTTTCAACGACGCCTAAACAGGAAGGTTTTCATTGTGTGGATGTTCCGTCTGCCACGAATTACAAAAAAAACTCAAAAATTTTCGCGAACCGTCAAGAATTGTATCCTCTTCAGCGAAAGGCTCGCCAAGGCAACTACGCAAACGTTGCTGATACAGAGGGTCTCTACGATGAATTTTACCTCCTCATTGTTGAATCGTTCTCCAACTAGCCGGAAATTGTACTGACGTGCCTCATTACAGCTATTGCAACAATCAAAATCCTTCGGATGCAATTCGCATGGCCAGGGTTATTTATCTTAGGTACCGGGCCGGTACCGAGTTAGGCAGCACCAAATGCATTTAACACATCACTACGGCACTGTTTAACCCAATGCGAAACATCGGTTCGTGTCATGTATAAGAGAGCTGCGATGAAGATTTGCGAAGGGAAGGGCTAGATACATAACCATTAGACGTGTTCTTGCTAACGTACAGGAGCACATCTAATCCATCCACGTCAATTGGAGCATCACTATTGGATGCCACAAATTCTGACATCCCTCAAGGTTCAACGACCACCAACACCATGTTAGCATGATCCACGAGCCAGGCAAGCATCGATCGTTCATACTGATCTACCTTGTTTACGTGAAGATATATATACACTGAAACTTAATTTTAGTTCATACTACAAAATCGTAGATAATACTCACAAATCCATTCGTTGTTTTCTGCAACGAAACTGATTTGTACTTATTATGAAGGTGGCATGAAGGTGGCACACGTACAACTGTCAAAAGCACAAAGCTTTGGTTGACACAGAAAAAACATTCGTATATTCTACATAAACAATACAAAGAGCTACGAATACTTGGTTACATATTGAAAAGAAACGTCCCTCTGGTGGTTGCATGAAGAACTGACAGATCTACTTTAGTGACTGGAAATGTAATTGACAAAAAAAGCAACCACGGTGAAGTTGTCCAGCGTCTTTTTAATGTTTCTGACATGGGATTCGAACCTAATTTTTTTGAAAGTGCTGATTCTGAATCCATGGTTGATCTCAGTAGGCCATGCTGACTCGTGAGAACAAGCTTGGTTAATGAGCATGAAGTTATCGCTCTCGACAGCGCAGCAACACCATCATGCATGAGTGCGGTATAAAAGAGAAACAGCGATTGGATGGTCTTCACGAAATTCATTTCGTGCATTTTACAAAAAGGTGTAATGATAGCATTTCACCAAATTAAAAGCATTATGACTGTTTCATACAATATACGAGACATTTATTTTTTTATACAAAATCCATTTTTACGAAACACGCGAAAGCTACTTTACGAAGATAAATTTTCAGTGTACAGCACAAATGTTTTGAGTTAGGTTACAAGTCATTGAGAATCTAGATCAAGTGTTGACCGTCGTATAGTTTGGAAACATGTGAACCAGCTGATAGGTCGTTTATCGTCATGTTCTCATAAGGAATCGGAGCAACTACGCCAGGGTATCCGGAGGCCGGGCCAAACGGTGGCCTCACCGACAACCCCAACTCCTGCGAACACCAGTATTACTACCACTCACTTAGAGTCAGTTAGACTCGTTTATCACTTAATTTTGCTAATTCGCTTACTTTTGCTAATCCAATGCCCTTTCAGAATCGCACCTGCGTTATAATTTTTCGTCACGAGACTCGCTTTAGGGTTGCTTGTCCCCAGTTTATCGAGCGTCCTACACTTCCTCTAACCACCTAGATCCTACACCTGATCTAACCACCTAGATTACTGCCCCCATGCAGTTTGTACGGGTAGGATTTGACGCAAACCACCGTTTTTAAAGACTTTTTGGATACTGGGTTCGCCATAGAGTTGAACCACACGCTGGGTTCATTCTTCTCCTTCAAACGCTTTTTTTTCACGAACACCGCCAAAGATGTTCCTGAGCACACATCCTTTGTAAACTTCAAGTGCCTGAAGGCCCTATTTGAGCATTGTCAACGTTTCGTGCTCGTAGAGAACTGTCGGTCTTATCAGCGTCTTATTCACGGTACACTTAGTACATGGATGAAGTTTAGCTGACCTCCGAAATAGAATAGATTGTAAATAGGAACTTGATATTCATGACACTTTTAAATGATCTACTGTAACATAAAGATGTGATCTGTTGTCGATCGTCCGTCCACAAATCCTGCTTGATAACTTCTCACAAATCTGATTGCTAGCAGCAATCTACGGCAGAAAATGATCTGAGAAAGCACTTTGTAGAACGAGTTGGTGATAGTGATCACTCAGTAGTTCTGACATTCCAATTTGTCACCCTTTTTGTATATTGAGCATCTAACTCCCTCTATCAACCTCCGTTAGCTGTTCTGTATCCCAAATGCTGACTATCTGTAGGTGCAGGCAATTTGCCAACTTATCCGGACCCATTTTTATATGTTCCGCTCTGATAGTATCCTGCCCAGCTGTCTGTTGTTCTTTTGCTGTTTGATGGCATCCTTAACTTCACTTATCGTAAGAGTTGGCACATCTTCTTTGTCCGCCGTTCCTATGAAGTCATTTCTCCTACTGTCTTGATGTTCCACCTCTGCTGATAGTTTCGTCAGCGTACGGTAGGTTGTGAGAATTGAATAGGTGGAACTATCAGCACTTTCTCTTCATATCATTCAGTTCTAGCAAGCAGTACTGTCCACTCTTGGGGCCTCATGGTGATGAACGAATATCTCCATCTACATCATTCCAGACAAGTTGTAGAGAATTGCCGTCTTCGGCAAAGTTCAGTATGGCACTTGTCGTCTTTTGACATCATCAGATTAGCTCCAGATCATGTAACAGATATGGCGCTGCAGTCTATCTTTGCTAAATAAAGCGCTAGAGATTTGCCGTCTTCGGCAAAGTTTCTCATCATGCCAATTGTCGTCTTTTGTCATCATCAGATTAGCTCCAGATCTTGCCGCGGAGATGGCGCTGCAGTCTATTTTTTTTTCAAATGAAGCGCTAGAGAGTTACCGCCTTGAGCAAAGTTTGTAAGTACATAATTTGTCGTCTTTTAACATTATCATGTTAGTTCCAGATCTTTCCGCAGAGATGGCGGATTGGCAAAGATAGGCTGCAGCGCCATGTCAGCGGTACGATATGGAACTAATTCGATTTTTCAAATGTCTTCATTTTTCATTCTCAACCTGAAGACGACAACTTTCTAGAGCCTCATTTGGCAAAGATAAACTGCAGCGCTATCTTTGTTGCGCAATTTGGAACTAATCTGGTAGTGTCAAGTTACTACATTTTCTATTCTCATCAACTTTACTTCACGTCAAAAATAACGCACGTTAAAAGAAACGCACTCACAGCTCAACAGAGTTCCATATATTTTTGGCAGAAGATTTGCAAAGAGACAGGAAAGGGGTTAAATTTCACTGAATTTCAGAACATTATGAGTCCATTCCAATTTTGGAAAATATGCTCAAGCTCATTTCGCAAGCTTTTTTTTCGTTGGCAATGTTCAGTTTGTTCTTTCTGTTACACTTTTATTTTTATATTTTTTACGACTATAAAAAAAACATGAATATCCACTTCAGCAGCTAATAATAAAATGCAAATAAGCAACTGAAAATATGACTTAACATTGTAAGAGTTTTTCAAAGCGGGTTAATTTTAAAAGTGCAAAAGATCTACCTGATTCTTCTAATGATTCGTGATGTTGGCTGCAGAATTGTTCGACAAGGATAATCAAAAAATGTATGCGTTTCTGTAGATCTGTTCATGCTTATAGGGTCTTATTCCAATATTTGAAGCGAATAGGGAAGTGAGAAAAATCACTTTGCAGGGACGTGACTCTTCTGTGTAAATCAAATGGAGAGTCACGCCATAAAAGTAATAAAAGTCACTTCGACTCTTCAGGTGATTTATAATATTGGAAAATAAAGCAAACGGAAACTTTGTGATTTTCAATTCAATTTGTTAAAGGAATCCAATAGTTTTGTGAAACAACTAATTGCCTGTTGAATGAAGTGCTTGAACATTAGGCCATCCCTTATTTTGAAAAAATTGCCAAGTCAAGAATTCCACCTCTTGAAATGTTCGTCTTGACTAGAAAACAAACATACTTAATTTTGAAGATCGTATGTTGACGTTAAGTGCTCCCCCAACGGACCTGAAGAAATGGTACTACGGGTGACTACCCACGCGGTGGCAAGCACGCTACTGTAGTGTATGGTCTTGCAGGTCGACCAAGATCAGTGTCGTCAGGTTGATAACATTTTATGTTCGTTTTTTTTATTATCAATGTTGTTTGGGACACTTTATCATCAGTACACCAGTTTTTAGGTACAACACAATAACGTCATCATAGACGTGGCCAGATAGCTCAGGGGTTATCAGTTCTGCTTACTGAGCAGATGGTCGGGAGTTCAATCCCAGGTCCGTTCCCCTCCTTGTCCACTTGCCTCTTTCTTCTATCATCACTACATCTAAAATAAAAAGCAGTCTACTGCGCTTTCATTGATCGCATCACTTACCACAGTGAATTCATTATCTAAAAATAACCTACCACCTCTCACCTAACACAAAAACTATCCTATCCTTCCATTGACAATTGTGGAGACGCAGAGGTAAACACGGTCTCCAAACGACGATTGTCAAAAACTAATCATTCTTCCCCCCTACCCAAAGACCGTGAGGACGTAGCTGGCGCCGGGTACTGATCTATAAATATAATTAGTGAACTTGAACATTGAAGATGTAAAAACTACTGGTGTGCTGATGATAAAGTGTCCCAAACAACATTGATAATAAAAAAAAACGAACATAAAATGTTATCAACCTGACGACACTGATTGATCTTGGTCGCCCTGCAAGACCATACACTACAGTAGCGTGCTTGCCACCGCGTGGGTAGTCACCCGTACCTGCATTTCTTTAGGTCCGTTGGGGGAGCACTTGACGTCAACGTACGGTCTTCAAATTTAAGTATGTTTGTTTTCTAGTCAAGACGAACATTTCAAGAGGTGGAATTCTTGACTTGGCCATGTTTTTCAAAATAAGGGATGGCCTATTGAACATGCACACGAAACGCCACTGTTTAAAAGGAGGAATTGTAAAGCAAATTATAGCTATGAGCCCAGACTGATAGTCAGGATCCTGTTTACAGGTAAGTTATTGCAAAAGTTGAAAAACGAAGTTATATGCCGAGAAGTTATAGTCTATTTTTGAGGCAGGACCGTGCTCCATTAAAAAGTATTCTCGAAAGAACAAGTAACAAACTTTTAGTATGTGTGAACCATTTTTCCTTTCTTCTCCAGAGACGATAAATGCAAATTAAATTAAGATCATAAATCGTTCGTTATCTTGATTGAACAATCTTGAACTACTCTTGTCAACGCCCGAACAGCAGGTTTTCATACAAAAAATTCTCTACCGAACACCGCATATTGAAACTATTTCGTGACATTTCGACTTTGTTCACACCGATGTTTTCACCTACAAAAGCACTCGCAAACATGTAACTGCAACATCTTGCTGCAACACACAGAACGCCACCACCGCTGCTACAGTGGAGAAAACGATAAATTTCAAGACAATCGCATGTCCTGCGGTTATGAATAAAATGAAAGTCATAAATCATAACACGTGTGTGCCTCGAAGTTTACAAGAGCAAAAAAAATCAATTTCAAACCCTACGCGTGTAACCCGGAAGCATTTCCTCATACATTGTTGCCAATTATATTCGTCACAATCCCGTATGTTTATTACACGGAAATGAATGCACAAAAATATCCTTCTGGGTACTAGAATCAACCCACATTGACTGAATCATGCACCCGGACGGGGCAGTAATTGCAACAAATTACATTCGATTCAGTCACGCACGGTTAGCCAAACCTTCCGAACTTTTGTAGCATTGTGTTGCTGAATTATTACACACTCACAAAATAAAAAAGCATAAAACAACGCCAATTGTTGCGGACCGACCTACATAAACAATTACCACCGCGTCAGAGTCGTTGCACAAATTTATGCATTCTTCCGCAGTATTTTAATATCCCTGCTTGTGCTTCTCACGCTCTCTAGAAGGAAAACGAATGGCGCTGTGGGTCCATCGAGGCACCTTTGCGACCTGCAGCACTACAACAGACACTGAGGCCGTTTCGTGTGCTCCGTTACTCCCGTTCTTCGACAGTCATAATCCGGGTGAGATCCGGAAGCGGTGAAGAATAATAATCATTTATGAATTTCGTTGCTTTTCTCCGCGTTTATAAAGTACCTACCTGGGGGGGAAACATGTACCCAAACCAACATGGGATGTTTTTTGGTTGTTGCATGAGCGGAATAATAAGGATCATAGTTGGGACAATTTTAATATGACTATTATATTTAGTTTAGGTGGTATACAGCGAGTTCATCCTGACGGTGACTGGGTTCGATTTGCACTCTGATTTAAAAAAAAAATCTTCTTTTAAAAATGGTCATGTGATGTGTTGAACACGCCACAATAAAGTGCTGGAATTAATATCTGTGGAAGCGGGGTCAAGCTCACTAAAAAAACTTGCAATAAGCCGATTAAGTTGCCTTTTATTTTGTTCTGTTCGGCTACGCCCAAGGAACATTTACAAAAATAGAAAGTCGGACACATTCAAGGGAAAAATGAATACTTTGAAAATGATAGATTTTCAAAACATTAGGTATGGTTTTTTTTTCGATTTGATCGAGTTATCCTTGACTTGGATCGTAGATGAAATTGATAGTCCACCTGAAATTACGCAATTTGACAGTTCTCCTTATTCTTCTGCTGTTAGTACAGTTGATCCTGCATTCCAATTACTATTTGAGTATTAATTATTAGACTTTGCATAGAGTGTATCATTCGTGAACGATTACTCAAGTGAATCTCAGCGTGACTTCGATAATTTCGGAGATATTTCTGCTATCAGTGAGGTACTGCATTCAATTTAGTAGCCGTCAAAAAATCAAAACAATCCGAATGTGTACTTCGGTCTATTTGCACATTTTTGGACTTTTCTACGCACATGATGGAATCAGTGGATGAAATCAACGCTTGCTTTGTACTTTCGTATTTGTGGCGATACTTAAAAAAGCTACAGTTGACGACAAATATGTAAATTGCCTTGCCAAACGATCCGTCTGCCGAGATGTTCCAATGGAAAAGTATCAGTTGACGTTTTCACTAGGTTGATTTCGTTCACGGGAAAAAATCCGGTGCTCGAAACTAGCAAAATGGTTCATGATATCATGAAAAACGTATTTTTTCATGTAATGAATATACACCATGAATAAAAGTCATGAAATCATGAATCAGCTTACTATGATCCAACGTAACGCCACTATGGCGTTATGTTTTTGATTTTTGATGCTGAAAGTGGCAACTTGATTCATGAAATCATGAAGCATCTGATTAGTAACCATAAATTAAATTCATGAAAACATGCACTACTATTCATGATTATTGGCACCTGTCATTTATGATTCCAATTTTAGTGACGAAAACGGACAGTTTGGTTCATGATATCATGAAGCATTTCGTTTGGAACTACGAAAAAAACATGAAAACATGAACATTATTCATGATTCCATATAGGTACCATGAAGCGAGTTCATGGTATCATGAAACATACTTATGAATATGAGAAAAAACGGATTCTTTCAGGAGTTTGATAAGTAAACTCATTTTTTATTTCAGTTTTTGATTTCGATTCAATTTAGGTATATTACGGAAATGGCATGAATACAAAGGAAATGAGGATTAACAATCGATAGCTTTCAGCAAATCACGTGTGCTCTTCGGCAGCTCCACGATCGACGCTGGTATTTTAAACATATAGGTTTGTAGAACCAGCCACAATGGCCTACAATCCGGCGTGTACTGCAGGTTCTACACGTACGTTACGTGCATGCAAATACATATGGATTGCAGTATGTTTTCTGCTTTGTACTCGGAGCCGCCGAAAATCACGATAATGGATTTATCCGGTCGCGATGCTCTACCGTGATTATTTGCGGCTGCATTTGGACATTTTCAAATTTTGTCCGAAGAAACTCCAATCGCTGGTTGATCTTGACTTCGACGTCACCCGCAGTCTACATGGAAAAAAAAGTAACCATACAAATATGAACTCAACAACAAAATAGCAAAAGATTGTTGAATTTTAAAAACATTTGTTTGTGACAATCGTAATCATGAGTTTTAACCCTATTTTGTTTACGAGAAGTTTCGTTAATAAAGCAATAAAAAAACTGTTTTGTTTCTTGAGTAAATTAAAAAAAATTATTTGTTCTACCGTTCATTTCGAAAGCGAATCACTTTCCGGCCATCTGGTAGGTGATGTAGATGAGACGGAGAATGAGTGATTACTTCAATACCGCGTTTACCGATTTCATAGTTATGCGGATCAACTACATATGCATCCAGGTGTTCATCGAACACACAGGCCTTATATGTATGGCAGGCAAATGTTATTACTTCATTACAATCACTTCACAAACAATCGTCATCAATGGTTCCAAAACCATATTTTTCAATGAAGCGATAACTTCAAACACCATTGCACGATTATAATTAGGCAAGCTGTGCAGAAATATGGTGAATGCTGTTCCAGTTTTCTGAATTGATGTTAGTAGATCATCATCAAGATGCCTTCGCATATCCTGCCATAAGTCCTCGTGTTGATTCTCCTCATCAACTATGGTATCACAATTTCGTGGTGTTGATAACTGCTCGGAATTAGATTCATTCCTGTGGTCTGAAGCATCAGCAACGCTAAAACAAAACAAAATAAATAAAAATTATCCTTTAATCATATTTTTTTGTGAAATTAGGGTAAACAGCGTAATTTGGACGCTCTTAAAAACCACTTTTATTTGAACACTTCAATTTGATTTTGCTGGGAGTGTCCAAACTGAAATGGTTGAAGTTATATATTACCTGTTATCTACTGGTGCAATATGTAGCCTCTTAGATCTCCAGTCTTCCGGTTCAATTTGAGGGTGTTCCTTTCTTAGATGGCGTACAAAACATCTACTGTTTGTATATTTTCTGCCACAGTTTTCTTGGATGCATTTGAAATTACTGTGTTGGTTCAGATGGTGAGAAGTGACACTTGACAAATGTGCCATCAACACTTTTGCTTCAGAGAATCTCCGATTGCGAAGGAAACATACTAGTCCAGAGTTACTCATGGCGGGTGGTGTTGACAATAATAAATTGAAATAAAGGTTGTAGTAGTAATCTTGTATTTCGTTAGAAAAACAATGCATAAGGCGAAATTTAAAATTTGCCTGATTTTTTATTCACACACCAAAGCTATCACGCTAGATTAGTCAATATATGGGAACTGTTTTATTTTTCATCTGATGCTCCCATATGCATCTTATTCTCAGAAAAATTGAAACATCAATTGATTGATTTCACTCCGACATAAACAGAAAAAATGTGATAAAAGTGCACTTTACGTCAAATCGTTTCCTGTCTTCAGTGAACGTATACCTTTCAGCATACCAAACATTCTAAACTTTGTTTGCAGAATACTGCAGAATATCTCTATAGAGATTGATCGAGGAGGTGCTGATTCTATCGTGTACATTGGCAAATACAGCTTCTAGGCCCCACTATTGTAAGGCCCCCACACATGCTCCAGAATGTTGTACAACATTGACTCCGCCCCTGGAAATTTGGTCGAGGTTGGAGTGTCTGTGTCTTACGACAGATTTGGCAAACCGTCTGACAAACCTGTCATACAACTTCGTCACAGATTCTCCGACTTTACACTAACTCGACCAAAGAGGGTAGAGAACGGATCAATCACCCACGACCCTATTCCAATCATGGGGTTAACAAGAACTTATGGCACTCATTTTGTGTAGTATGATACTATATATAACATTGCTTTACATTTACATGTGTTAATTGCTGCTGTCTTGACATGACCGCGAATTGATAGTGACAGTGATTAACGTATAGGTCGGAAGTAAGTATGGAATTCGAAAGTCAGACTTCCGAACTTTAATTTAGTGAATAGTCTTCAAAGCTGTCGATTTACAAAGATTTTCTAACTTACCTCCACTTCCAGTATGAAGCTGTCTTGAGTCTCTTTAACAGAAGGCTTCTAAACTGTTTCCAATCTATTTAAAAACAAAAAATATCAAACCTAAAAATTATTTGACACAAATAAGCTTATAGTTTCATGTGATTTTTTGAATAAAAACGTTTTAATTTCACCTAATCGAATAAAAATCAAGATGAAAAAAAACTTACCGCTAGGTTTTATTGCTGCTTCTTTTACTGCTGCTGCGCTGCTGTGTACCGTTGCTGCTGCGACTACGCGGTAAGCTGTGCTCTTGATGTTTTCACACTATAATTAAGCACAAGTTAGTTTTTTCGAGCATTTGTTGTTAGGATTTTAAAACCTTACCTGAAAATTACCGCCGACCGGTAGGCATGCTTCGATTGAATTGATGAAAATTTTTGACAGGTTGACAGCTTTGCGTTACGCTTATAGAGCGACCATGAATCAAATTCATGGATACGTTTGTTTTGGTTCATGATTTTTGGAATTTTAGTTATAAAGCATGAATGAGGGTCATGATTCCATGACTCAGCGGTATGATATTTTATACCGAGTTGGATTCATCAAAACGGGAATTGATTTATAATAACGAACACGTTATTATAACGAACACGAACACGTAACCAAATCTTCATTAGTAAAATCAGGTAAACATTTCGTGCCAGTGATTTTTGTGTACATTTTTTGTGATTTACTCGTAGAATGTGTCAGACGCGCAATGATTTAAGCTAGCAATATTCAATATTGTCAGATACCGCGTTGAAAACAATACTATTGTACAATAGTTATAGTGGCTACAGACATTCAAGCTCGAACAAAACAATTCATATTTGTTGTGTAAAAATCAAATCTAATAACGTTGGAGTCATCTTGCACCGTAGCGCCGCCTAGTCAACTTATTGCTACACTAATTCTGACAGTTTGACTGGCAACCGATTTTTCCCTTACCAATAATAACGAATTTATGGCGCCGTCTGTTAGGTTATTGCTACTTGATATATTGAGCCGTGTTTTAGCACAGATAAATCAGATGGAGTCGATCATCTGTCTGCCTTATAGCTGTTACTAATGCTATTACAATGATATTACGAAGTGTACCTGGCAAAATAACCCATATCTAGCTTATTGCAACTCTACGCATGTAATCAATAACCTTTCGTTTCATTAACTATAAATATTACCAACCCTAGTTTCTAACCCATTTTTATACAACATTCAACATTTGAATTATTCACCTCAAACGTCCAATTATCCGATTATTAGTTCAGATCATACATACCGACAAGAAGTTCAAAAAAAACTTTATTTCTAATTTTTTTTTTTGGTGTAACAACATTAAGGTCTGTGGCATTGCCCAGTGAACAAGCGAACGGTACAGTTCGTTCGGTCCGCTTTCCGTTGCTTTGGAAGCTTTTCACTAGTTGATTTAATTCTTCAGTTTAATATTTTTTCGCGATCGCGAGTGAAATCGAGTCCTGGTTTTATTAAGAAGAAAAGGTTGTGTGATAAACAGTGCAGCAACGTAATTAATTGCAATTAGCAATATTACGACGATCGAAAAGCCATATTGCTCCGCATCTATACGGCACGCACACCAGCAGTCCATCGTGTGTAGCGTGCATTAGTTCATCTGATAACCACCACCGACCAGTATCACCAGTGTCATTATCATCATCGTTCATCCCCACGCCTAGCCGGTGCACGCGGCCACTCATCGTAGCTCGGCAGCAGCAGCACATTCGTCGCCCGGCTGCAGTAGATCCGTTATACATATAAGATAAGTTTTTGTTTCCTTCTCTTCTGAATACAAGAAGCGTTATTTTTATAGTGTGTGTGAGTGTATGGGAGTGATTGAGAGTGTTTGAGAGTGTTTGAGTGTGTGCTTAGCTTTAATTTTTTTTTCTGTGTTTAGTTATATATAGATTCAGTGGTTGAGCGTCATAAGCTCCCACGAACGAGCCATGGATGATTTATCGCAAGATGAATCATCTATGGCGCAAAATGATGGGGTAGCTCATACAGTTACCCGATCACGTACATATCCAGACAGTTCAACTGGTCCTTGGGTTGTCTATTTTCAGCCCAAATCGAAACCTCTGAATGTCTATCAAATTTCGAACGATCTGACCAAACGATTCTCGGCCGTGACCGAGATAATTAAAGTCAGGCCGAATAAACTTCGGGTCGTTGTGTCCAACCTCAAGCAAGCTAATGAGATTGCTGTCTCCCAGCTCTTTACTCTAGAATATAGAGTGTATATCCCAGCTCGGGGTATTGAAATTGAAGGTGTGGTCACCGAAACTAGTCTAACCCCTGAGATCCTGCTGAAGCGGGGGGTTGGTCGATTTAAGAACCCCCTGCTTCCCCCAGTTCAGATACTGGATGTGCGCCAACTAGGCTCAGTATCGACCAATAAGGGCGAAAAAAGTTCACACCATCAGACTCGTTTCGCGTGACCTTCTCTGGCTCAGCCCTCCCTCAATACGTCGAGTTGGGAAAACTTCGGCTACCTGTGCGATTGTTTGTACCTCGGGTCATGATCTGCCAGAAATGCCAGCAGATGGGACATACGACCTCCCATTGCGGCAATAAAGCGCGCTGCTCCAACTGCGGGGAGAAGCATGAGGATGGCGCGTGCGCAGACAGCACACCTAAATGCGCTTTTTGTAAAGGAACTCCTCCTCATGCTCTCTCATCGTGCCCGGCGTACAAACAACGCGGGGAAAATTAGAACGCTCGCTGAAACAGCGTTCAAGGCAATCTTTTGCTGAAATGGTGAAAAAGCCTCACCATCACCCGATGCCAATACAAATCCCTTTGCTCCTCTGTCAGATGACGAGTCTGACTTTGATTCGGCTGAAGAGGGAACATCGTTCACCTTTCCGGAAGGTGCTTCAAGGAAGCGAAGACGCGTCCGCCCACGGAAAGTTGCTGAAAAGAAGCCCGAGACCAGCTTGCCCAATTCAAGGAAAGGTGGAAAAAGGAAAATCCTAATCCACCTGGTTTTCGTAGTAGTAACTACACCCAGGACTTTCCATCTCTCCCGGGGACATCCAAAACCCCTGAAGCCCCAATTTTAAGAACAAAAGCCCCTCCTCTAGTGGGCTGTTCTCATTTGATGACATTGCCGAAGGTATCTTTAAGTACCTCGAAATTTCTGACCCTCTCAAAAGCATTGTTATGGCAATGCTTCCCACAGTGAAGACTTTTTTGCAGAAATTAACATTAAAGTGGCCCATCCTTGCAGCTATCATTTCCTTCGATGGATAATTTTCCAAATGAGGTCGAGGATTTGATCACTGTTCTACAGTGGAATTGTCGAAGTTTGATTCCTAAATTGGAATCTTTTAAATTTTTAGCTCACACTACCGGTTGTGATGCATTCGCTCTTTAGTGAAACATGGCTCTCTTCCGAAATCAATCTTCCGATTCATGATTTCAATATTATTCGTCTTGATCGTGAGGATTCACGTGGAGGAGGAGTACTTTTGGGGATCAAAAGTGCTACTCCTTCTATAGAGTGAATTTTCCTCCTATTCCAGGTATTGAAGTTGTCGCATGTCAGGCTGTTATTAAAAATAAAAGCCTTTGCATTGCTTCCGTTTATATTCCTCCAAGAGCCTCCATTAACCGAAAACAACTCTCAGATGTTTGTTCGGTTCTTCCTGCTCCGCGGTTGGTCATGGGAGATTTTAACTCTCACGGTACAGGCTGGAGAGAACTGTACGATGACAACCGGTCTTCCCTGATATATGACCTCTGTGACAACTTCAATATGACAGTTCTTAACAATGGAGAAGTAACACGTTTGGCTGGTACATCCTCAGTTGGCAGTAGATTAGACCTCACACTTTGTTCGAATTCATTATCGTTGGATTGCACATGGAATGTGATTCAAGATCCCCACGGTAGTGATCACTTGCCCATAAAAATTTCGGTTGCCACCGGGTTCAATCCGTCGAAATCTGTTAACGTCACGTATGATCTTACCCGTCACATCGATTGGACAAAGTTTAGGACAGCAGTAGATGAAGCCGTAACGACGGTAGAAAGGCTTTCACCGCTGGAAGAGTATAACTTCCTCTCCAACCTGATCTTAGACAGCGCGCTTCAAGCTCAAACTCGACCAGTTCCAGGGACGTCATCTCGCAGGAAACCTCCTTCTCCATGGTGGGATCAGCAATGCACCGAGGTTTACCGTAAAAAGTCCGACGCGTTTAAAGTTTTCCGTAGACGTGGAACACCTGAGCACTTCGAAGTATACACGGCTCTCGAACGCGAACTTAAGAGCCTCATCAAGGCCAAGAAACGCGGTTACTGGCGAACATTCGTGAACGGGCTATCGCGCGAAACGTCGATGAGTACTCTTTGGAACACGGCGCGAAGGTTGCGTAACCGAACTACGAACAACGAGAGCGAAGAGTACTCGGACCAATGGATCCTCAAATTCGCGCGAAAAGTTTGTCCAGATTCTGTGCCGGCACGGATGATTCCTCGCGAAAACACGAATTCGATAGATGAGATTAGCCAACCCTTTTCAATGGTAGAGTTCTCTCTCGCACTCCTTTCGTGTGGCAATACGGCTCCAGGAGCTGACAGGATCAAGTTCAACTTGCTTAAGAACCTCCCAGACGTCGCGAAGAGGCGCATGTTGCACTTGTTTAATCAGTTTCTGGAACTCAACATTGTACCGGATGATTGGAGACGGGTGAGAGTTATTGCCATTCAAAAACCTGGTAAGCCCGCGTCCGACCACAACTCCTATCGACCCATCGCGATGTTATCCTGTATTCGAAAGTTGTTGGAGAAAATGATCCTCTTCCGTCTGGACAAATGGGTTGAGACGAACAACCTGCTTTTCAGATACTCAATATGGTTTCCGTAGGGGTAAGGGAACGAACGACTGTCTCGCGTTGCTTTCCACGGATATTCAGTTAGCTTTTGCTAAAAAAGAGCAAATGGCTTCTGTATTCTTGGACATAAAGGGGCTTTTGATTCAGTATCTGTTGAAGTTCTTTCAGATAAACTCCACGCTTGTGGCTTTTCACCATTAATGAATAATTTTTTGTACAATTTGCTGTCAGAGAAACATATGAGCTTTTCTCATGGAACCTCTACAGCTTCACGATTTAGCTACATGGGTCTCCCCAGGGATCATGTTTAAGCCCCTTTTGTATAATTTTTATGTCAAAGACATTGACGGTTGTCTAGGTGACAACTGTACGTTGAGACAACTTGCAGATGACGGCGTAGTGTCTGTCACGGGACCCAATGGGGTCGATCTGCAAGGACCCTTACAGGATACCTTGGACAATTTGTCTACTTGGGCTCTAGAGCTAGGTATCGAATTCTCTACGGAGAAAACTGAGTTGGTAGTTTTTTCCAGGAAGCATAACCCAGCACAACCGAAGCTTCAAATTTGGGGTAAGCCGATAGCTCATTCTATGTCATTTAAATATCTTGGGGTCTGGTTCGATTCAAAGTGCACCTGGAGATCCCATATTGAGTATGTGAAGCGAAAGTGCCAGCCAAGGATCAATTTTCTCTGCACAATTACCGGAACCTGGTGGGGAGCTCATCCACAAGATCTTCTAACGTTGTACCGGACAACGATTTTGTCGATTATGGAATACGGTAGTTTTTGTTTTCAGTCAGCGGCTCGGTCGCACTTCATTAAACTGGAACGTATTCAGTATCGGTGTCTTCGTATCGCGTTAGGTTGCATGCACTCGACTCACACCATGAGTCTTGAAGTGCTGGCTGGCATGTTGCCACTCTCGGATCGGTTTACAGAATTATCTCTCCGGCTCCTCACCAGGTGTGAAGTTATGAACCCCAGGTGATCGAAAATTTTGAGAAGCTCCTTGAGTTGAACCCTCAAACCCGCTTCATGACCTTGTACCATTTGTACATAACACAGGATGTCAGCCCTTCGCCGAACATTTCCAATCGTGTTTGCTTCTCCGATTTCGACAATTCGGTTCATTTTGATTTATCCATGAAGCAGGAGCTTCGTGGAATCCCAGACATCATCGTCCTATGATTGCTCCGGTGATATTTGCTGCAAAGTTTGGCCAGGTTGATTCCACTAAATCGTTCTTCACTGACGGATCATTGATAGAGGAGTCAGCAGGCTTTGGTATATTTAATGAAATTTATAGCGCCAACCGTAAACTTCAAGCCCCTTGTTCCGTGTATGTCGCTGAATTAGCGGCAATACATTTTACGCTAGAAATTGTTGCCTCATTACCACCGGATCAGTACTTCATTTTCACGGATAGTCTCAGTTCTATAGAGGCTATTCGCTCGCTTGAGGCCGGTAAAGCACTCCTCGTATTTTCTCATGAAAATACAGGAGCTTCTAAGTGCTTTATCTTCGCGTTATTTTATCATCACCTTTGTATGGGTCCCATCTCATTGTTCAATTCCGGGCAATGAGAAAGCGGACTCGCTTGCAAAGAGTGGGCGCTATGGAAGGCGATATTTGTGATCGACAAATCGCCTTCAACGAATTTTTCCTATTTTTCGTCAACAGTCACTCGTCAGCTGGCAGTATAAATGGAGTAAAGGAGATTTGGGGCGATGGCAACATTCTATCATCCCAAAGGTGTCGAAGAAATCTTGGTTTAGGGGATGGATGTGGGTCGAGACTTCATTCGTGTCATGTCTCGCCTCATGTCCAATCATTATTCTTTGAACGCTCATTTATACCGGGTTGGGCTGAGCGACAGCAATCTCTGTGAATGTGGACAAGGCTATCAGGACGCAGATCACGTTATTTGGTCTTGTTCTGAGCATCGTGAGGTCAGATCGGGGCTTTATGATTCCCTTCGGGCTCGAGGTAGACAACCCAATGTGCCAATTCGAGATATTTTGGCTGTACGTGATTTGGAGTACATGAAACTCATTTATGTGTTTTTGACTAACATTAGCATTAGATTGTAGTTAGTTTAACATGTATGTTTAGTATAAGTTTTTTTCTGTGTTCGTGTGTTTTTTTCTCTTTCAAAAATGTTCGAATAAAAAGAAAACCAAAAAGTTGTGTAGTTATAAGTGTTTCAATAATTTAGAATTTAAATTTAATGTGTTATGTAAACCATACTTTAAATTCCCACCCTCTTTCCCATCCGTAATTTGTAATTCCTATTAACCTCGAGACGGCCGCGAGTAATCGGCTCTATCCTCCTAACTTTAGTTTTAAGATAAATGATGTATAAAAGTATAGAGAAATTTGGCTCTGTAAAGTTTATTCGATTGAGCCTGTACAAATAAATGATTATTAAAAAAAAAAAAAATTAAGGTCTGTGTCCACGAGAATCGGACACCTAAAAACTAAGTAGAACACAAATTTCCCAGTATATTTCAATTGTAAATGTTTATATCAGATTCATGGGATATGGTTTAACAATTCAAGAAATCAAAATATTTGCATTCGGTAGCATTTTCCGCAAAAGCAGAATAGAAAACCAGCCTTCGAAGCTGCTTGAAATATTCCAGGACATAAGTTTCACCGTCCATAACAACGCATAAAAATTCGTCATATATTCGCAGGACAAACGTTGAGCAACAGCAACATTACGGGCTGTCAAGTTATATTTGTCGTTGCAATTTGGAACTGGATTTTTATACAAAATCAGCTATGTTACGAGCTAACGTTCAAACAGAGAGACTCGGGTTTTCCTTCAATATCCTCTTCACTTTTTTCCAAGACAGGATTAGCACGTCCATTGTTTTTATCACTTCTTCTTGATCATCAAACGTTCCAAAAATAATGTTAGCACACCGTGAACATTGGATTTATGTAAATCAATTTTTTTGCAAGTTCACGTATTGATAAGTCAGGATTTACCTTACGCCCGTACAGAATCTACTCACGCACGTGTTTTTCATTTGTCACCATCTTAAACACTACACACTTAGATTATTTTACAGAAATCTGTAAAGTTTTACCGAATTCTCAACAGCTGAACGTTCGGTAATCCAATTTTACGGATTTCGGTAAAATTTTACCAAAATCCGGTAAATTTTTTACAGATATCTGTAAAATTTCACCGAAATCCGTAAATCGGATTACCGAACGTTCAGCTGTTGAGAATTCGGTAAAACTTTACAGATTTCTGTAAAAAATCTAAGTGTGTAAACTAAGAATGTAAAACAACAACCTTAGAATACTTCATCAAAGACATCCAGCTATACCTTTTAACTCCTACGTGCAATATTTCAACATTTCAAAGTGATACAGTGATTTGAAGGTGTCCAGATTGATGTGGATACAGACCTTACAATGTCAAAAACTCGTCTACGACTTCTCTCCAACCTCGTTGAAGACCCACACTCGCCTGATCTTGCTGTACCTGGTCCACGTGCCAGCCGAATTGTAGAAGAACACCACCTTTGCTGGGTAGCCTACCAGCTTTTGCCAATTCTGCTGGGCATGCTGGGACCACCGTACATGCTGGGACCACCTTACACCGTGGGCGAGCTCGTGGTTTGTCCTTCGCAGCCATACACCGTTCTCTTGCACACCGCCAAAGTAAATCTTAAGGACGTGACATTCGAAAACACCAAGTGCTTGCAGGTCCTCATCGAGCATTGTCCACGTCTCAAATCCTTAGAGAACCATCGGTCCTATAAGTGTTTTGTACATGGTATACTTAGTTCGGGGGTGAATCTTTTTGACCGCAATTTCTTCTGGAAGCACGACTTCCACTGATTATGCGGCTTGGGATTTCACGGTTGTCGTTGTTGTCTGCCGTAAGCGAGGATTGCCGTTTATCATAGCGCAGCTTCTTAAGCGGACCGTGTCACGCTCTGTTCCTCCTACTAGCATGTACTTGTTTTCCAACAAGTCTAACTTTCGTTGCTTCACGTTTCAGACGAGTATCCAGTTCTGCCACCGTTTCAAAGTTTCGCTACGATATCAACTTCGTCGGTGAAGCCAAATAGTTGGACAGACTTCCGGAAGATCGCGCCAAACTTGTCTATAGCTCTTCAAATCACACCCTCGAATGCAATGTTAAACAACAAACACGAAAATCCATCAATTTGCCGTAGCCCTCGCCGAGACTCGAAGGGATTCGAAAGTGTCCCTGATACTCGGACGACACACATAGATCCATCGTTGCTTTGATTAACCGCGTCAGTTTTTCCGGAGATGCCCTCTTTAACTGGTGCAGTCTATGTGAACCTCTGTTCCCCATGTCAGGAGCGGCTCATAACAGCGTCTGTTCTCCATGTTAGGAGCGGCTGATCATTGTCCTCGTGCCAGCGTGGGACTCTAAATAGTGCTGTGCACGATGGTCCTCCGGTGAGCCAGGGGGTTGGGGAAGGCCCAACAAGCCGGCCTTAAAAAAAACAATGTTACAAATTATACAGAAGTTAATATGGACGCCCTTTGTTGTAGATGGGCCTATAATCCCTTGCTTCAACTCCTTCGGTAGCAGTTTAGTTTCTCAGATTCGGACTTCGAGCCGATACAGACAGATGGACAACTTCTTAGGGCTCATTTTGATGAGTTCAGTGTCGTCCACCTTACCACCTGCCTTGTGCTGTTGGATAGCATCCTTCTACTAGCGTGGCATCTGGTTCGTTCCAATCGTCCAAAGTGCTGACAAAGTCATTTCTTCCGCTTGCACCCTCTGTACCATTAAAGTGATCGTCGTAAAGTTGCTTCCAGCTTTCGATCACATCACGTCCATCCATCCAGCCTTGAGCTTCTGATAGAACTTCCGCGTTTCTTGAGTGCGGTGCTGCTGCTCCATTTCCTCACACTCCGCTTCTTCCAGTCGGCGTTTTATTCTCACGTAATAGGCGAGTCTGATGTTGCCACTTCCGTATATACCGGTCCACCTTCTCTCGTGCTGTAGCACTACTACCGCTCTTCTCCCCCAATACCTCCCTACAGTCAACATCGAACTAATCGTTCAATGCTCTATTTAGCTCTATTCCACATACCCGAAGAGGTTCTTAGCTCCTTCGTTGATGGCTGCTTTGAGTTTATTTCAGCAATCCTCAATAGCGATTTTGTCGAACACACCCTCATTCGACAACACTGCCTCGATATTCTTCGCGTGAGCAATTGCTTAAGTCTTCCGAAATTGTACCGTGGCAGGTGACGGTACCGTATGTTATTAACGACGGATAGTTTTGATCGCAGTTTTGCCATCATCAGGTAGCGGTAGTCAGGTAGTCAATGTTAGCCTCACGATAAGTTCTGATGTCGATTATGTCGCAGAAGTGCAGTCCATCAATCAAAACGTGGTCGATTTGCGATTCTGTCACGTTCGTTCTAGCTGCCCGTTAAAATCACCCTCATCATCATCAGTGCTTCCGGAGTGCGAGCTATGCACGTTGATAATGCTGAAGTTGATGAATTGACCGTTGATCCTCAACATGCACATTCTTTCATCGACCGGCCAACACCACTATGAAAGTTGTTCCCTGCTCGCGAGTCGTGCTCCAGACTACCACTTGACAGATGGTATCATTACTTCTAAATGCACGCACCATAGATCCTTTCCAACACACCTCCTGCAGCGCTACAATGCCAAACCTGCGATCCTCCAGTACATTTTACAATATGTGGGTGCTTCAAAAAAAACTGATGGATCGACAGTTCCACGTACCGAATTTCCAATTGCTTGGACTATTTCGTCTCTGTAGTGTTCGCCGATTGTTCCGGTTCGGTCCGTCTGTTGACGTTCTTGTACTTGTTTGTTTTTCGGCTGGCTTGCAAGGCCTGGCGCCAACCTTCTAGCTTTATGGAGGGCCGTAGTGTACAGTTGAATTTAGATTGCCACACTGTTTCATGGACGATGATTTAGCCGCCCCTGCGATGGAAACCTTATTTGTTTTTTGACAAAGACAAGCAAATTGTTCTTCAAAACTTTATCGATGTAATAGTTATTGTTGATTTCAACTCCAGGTTCAATGAACAGCAATGGAACTTTCACAATTTTGGATAAACATTCCCAGCCTTGAAATATTCTTCCGACATCTTTCGACTCTTGCAATCTTCTGCTTTTGAGTCAAGCCATGCACTCGTGGTTTTTTTATGGACTCAGTCCAAGGTGTTCTTTCAAAATACTCCTGATCCCACTTCCCACTACTTTGGTCATCTTTCGGAATTCAAAACAAACTTGCAAGTCAAATTGACATTTTAATACTCTAAGAGCAAGCATGTCTGTGATTAGCCAATCCAAAGTTACACATGTTTAAAAAACGGTAGTGTCACTCACCCTATCCATTCTCTCCCATTCATATCTGAACCGCCTAAACGTTCACTGTGTTAAAGGGTGTTCCGATCAAAATTTGGCCAAACAGTAATGTGTGTGAGTCGAACAAAGTTTTTATTAATAAGTCAAATTCTGTTTCTTTTTCAAGTTCAGTTAACACAGAATACAGGAGATATTCAGCTAAGCTTCCTTTTAACCGAATGCGAATTGCCGGTTCTTTCGTTTAACATCTGCCATGAGATTTTGTACAGTCTCCTTGTCCACTTTATTCGTCGTAGAACGCCAGTTTGCCTTGAACTGTTTCTCGCTCACAACTGCTTTTTGACTCTTCTTAAGGTTCCGCTTGACGATGGCCCGATATTGTTTGATTGGGCGGAGCTCTGGCGTATTGGGAGGGTTCTTGTCTTTGGGCACCACTTGAACGTTGTTGGCAGCATACCACTCCATGGCCTTTTTTCCGTAATGGAAAGATGCCAAATCCGGCCAAAATAGAACTTCTTTGTGACATCTCGGACGGAGAGGTTTGGGTTTCACTCGAAACAACGGGCAACTATTTTTGTCGTCGCTGTGGCATCCGACTTTCAATTGCCCCCGATCCAGCTTTCCTAGCTGTCGTTCACCGAACACTTTTAATACGTTGGTAATAGTTGATTTAGCCACATTCAACCATTTCGTCAACTTGGCGTGAGATTAGTTTGGATTTTTGCCATGCACGTGCAAAATTTATGATGCGTTGCTTCTCTTTCTTCGTCGACATTTTGATAACTGAAATGCTAATCTCAAAATCAAAACAGAAACATGATCCTGCACGCACACATCTTCATAATGAGGGGTGTGCAAAATTTTTAATGCACGATTAAAGGAAATGCGTCAAGTTTAAGTCGACCAAATTTGATCGAAACACTATTTAATCAAGCTCTTCTGGGAATAATTTTGCGAAACGCCGACCTTTTTCGGGAACATCACGTATTGAAATGTTCGGATTTCGGGTGAAATTAGCCTTCAAATTTCCATCTCTGCCCTTCGGTTCAGAAAGGGGTATGAGCGCGTTCTGTTGAGTCGGTCGCGGCAGATTTCATGTGTGAATCGGCTGCATCATCAACGTTCAAAAGTGCCTGAACCAAATGGACAGCATGTAATGATCACTTGAAGATGCGATGGGGGATCATTGCCCTGTTATTCACAATTAACCAAACATGATGGAATCAAATGACCATTACAAAATATACTGAATATCATCATATCGACATAATATATAACGGGGAAAAGGGAGGGACCATCAGGGCACCCAAGTGAAACGATTTGGATGGGGAGCATGGGACTGCCTCCTCCCTATTGTTAACATTTCGTGGAACGAGGGCGGGCTCTTCGACCCCACATATTGGGTTTATTCTGTCAATCGAGGGCTCGACTCTAATGCTGCATGTGTGAACTTGCTTTTGGAAGGAGATTCACTTCCCTATATTCGCGGGTTTCGCGTAAGTGTCTATGCTTACGGGCCCGCCCAAACGTTTTTGGCCCTTCATACAGGAGCTTGAAGATCACAGACAACAGTAGAATCCTGATCAAATCGTTTTTCAGATTATTCCACTGCTATGGAAAGTTACCTTGCTACAATAGATGGTAGTATCTCATCATCATCATCATCATCATCATCATCAAATTACCCTTCAAATTTCCATCCGTCTCCCTGCATGCTGCTCCCTGTTTCCTTCACGCTCCACGCTTGCGATTCAAAGTCAACCCGTCGTTGAACATTTTTAGTACTCTGAGAATAATGTAATGTTACTAAAATTGTGCAATGTGGTCCCATGGAGACTTACCAAATTATAAATACAATGGAAACCTCGTAAATCACTGTATTGATCATACAAAACATCAAGATCTTGACTTAAGAATAGTTTGGAGTAGCGTAGATATTGTTAGAATACTGTAATATGCCTAAAATTTTGCAATAAGGTCCCATGAAGCTTTACCAACTCATGAGTACGATGAAGATCTCGAAAATCATCTTGTTGGCCATGCAAAACATCAACACCAAAACTCAAGAATAGTTTGGAGTATCGTTGATATTCTGGGAATACCGTAATGACAAAATTCACGCCAACTCGTCTTCGTGATTGGCAGCACCCTCTCAGAATCCAATGAAACTTTGTGGGTGTGTAGACTATGTCTTTCGTAGCAACTTTGCATACTTTGTTTTATTTTTTTATAAATACTAATTTTTCTTCTAATTTCTAGCTTCTCAAATGTTAGTCTAGATGATTATTATTTTTTGCAAAGATGTTCAATACATCCAATTCTTTATGACTGCTAAATTTTATTGGACTCTATAGGAGTGTTGAATACCATAACTAGACGAGTTTGCGTGATACACGGTAATAATAGGACATGAAAAATTTGTTGTTTGAAAAACTGTTTTTTCTCAAAAGTGCTCTTCTGCACTGTATGGCAAACTTTTGGACAATTATATTGCCTTTATTAAAAAAAATTCGTCCAATTCAAAGATAGCCATTTTTTGCATATGGACTTTAAATTTTAAAATACTTTTTTCAGGGTGTAAGAATCGATTTTAAATTTTTACATTTTTGTTTATAAAAGTCTAAAAGTCACTCATACATCACTTATTTGTAAGCCGTGTCCTTTCTGAGTTATATTGCTTAAAAAAAACTATCAAAAAATTTAAGCCCTTTTCAAATGGCAGTCTAGTAAACTTAAAAAAAAATTAAGTATGCAAAGTTGCTTGATAAGACATATTCTATTCTTTCGACCCGATTTCGGTTCATCCTCAAACGTGTTATCCTTACTGAACTTGCCATTGCAAGTTCGCTTTCTCACTTACTCCTTCGGGTTCTGTACAGCATTTGTCCACAATATTTCAACATTGTTCTGCTTAAATTCCACGCATTTTGAAACAAACTGCTCTAAACGATTAAACCGAAAAGTGATCTACGAATTTTACCGAAATAGGCCTGTACTCGAAAAAAATGCACCAGACAAAAGTATTCGCAAAAAAATTATTTTAAGTCGGGTTTCCTTGAAACTTTCAGGGAATGAACTAATACATATGGATGTTTCGGCATAACTTCTTTATTCAATTTCCTTTCCATCGCTGAAAGCTCGCACCTTTCCCTGAAGACCCCTCATTACATTTTGTGCAATGGTGGAGACGACCTTTTTGGTCCTTTTCATCCATTCTTTCTTCAACTCCAGCTCGTTCTTAAACACCTTGCACGATTTTAGAACCTTGGCCTTCATTATGGCCCAAAATTTTTCCACCAGACGAATCGGTGGTGAATTGGGAGGGTTGGCGGTTTTTGGTACAAAAATAACGTTATTGTCTCTATACCAATCCAACGTCAATCGCGCGTAATGGCATGATGCCAGGTCCGGCCAAAATAATGTCTTGCTTCCGTGGGACCGCAGGAAGGGCAAAAGACGCTTCTGGATGTACGGTTTTCTCAGTTTACCGCATTGGCATATGGTCTGCCAAAGCAAGTATTTTTGGCGAATTTGTCCAATTTCTTCTTTCTTATGTCTTTCGGATCATCAAACCATGATTTGGCAACGTAGAACTCCAGCCACGTCTGCCTTGATGTAGGTTTCGTCATCCATAACTCTTGAGATAATCCAACACCTTCCCAATAATCCAACAAATTTTCTCCCACTTCCAGCCCGCTGCTCGGTTGTCTGGGATTCCTTAAACGATTTTACTACCCGAGATACAGTTGTATGGGTGATTCCCATCCATCTAGTGGTCGCAGCCTGATTTTTCATGACGGCGCGCAAAGTTTTCCAGCAATTTTCTTCTTTTTTCGACGACATCTCAATAACCACTGCACCGATTGTTTTGAAATTTTGCACATGTAAACAATTCACTCCAAACTAGTTATATCCAGATTTTGATCAATTTTGAACTTACGGATAAAAATGGTGCATTTTTTTCGAGTACAGGCCTTACGTCTGGAAATCTCATCGGGCGAGAACACGATGGAGATTTACTTTGAAATCTCATTAATTTTTTCGTCATGACAGCACGTGACAGTGTTTCTGTCATCCACTATTACAAGCACACTCACAAAAATTATTGATTAATTTTTAGTTTCATCACAATACTTAAAGTATGATTTCCACTCTGTCATTACTTGGTTAGTTTTAAGTAGACTTGTTAGAAATTGGTGAAACAAAATCGTATGAGAAAAAATCTCATGATGATGGTGTTAGAATGACAAGAAACAACATGATAGTTCGTTTCTTCTCGTGACAGTGAGATGGCCTGTTTTTCATTGTCACATGATGGCCGTGAGATTTGCCAGCTCTGGCCAAAAGAATATTTAAAGTTGATGTTTGTCTTCCGGAGAATTATAATAAACATAATGTATATGTATGGACCAGATTTGGCATCAGCGTGAAGTAGATTTCGTTAAAAAGCATACGAAGAAGGGTACTTTTAGTTTTGTTTTTTTATTAATGACACTTTAAAGAAGGATATTGTCCACAGCTTCTTCCTATTGAACAAAACTGGACTACCGCCAAGCGTTCCTTTAAAAGGGAGGATAAGCTGTTTGAGACCAATGCCAGTGTTTAAGAAGAATCCGAAAATTGGATACATTCGAGCGAATAATGAATACAATGCAATACAAACAGAAACGTAAAAAAGTTGTAACGGACGTCTTTTGTTCTCTAAATATTATCTAGGTGAATCGCAACTGAAGGCTCAGCAGAAAGCGTCAATAGCGCTTACTTCAAACACTCTCTCTCCCATACAACCAAACAAACACACAATTGTTTCTTTTGTATTGCTGCGCTGCTCCAATTAGAGAATATCTATTCCTTTTATGATTGTTTGGCGGAAGTTGACATTTACGCTAACAAAGCTGCATAGTTGTAAGTTCTAATGTTCATTGAAAAAGTACCCTCAAAATTAAATAGGAGATTGAAGCAGACCTTAAACAAATTTAAATACCACTACAAAACACGTTTTACAGCTTCCTTAACCTTACTGACTCTCATTCAAAAACCAACACTGGCGATTAGACAAATAGTCAAGTGTAACTTTTTTTCAATTTTTTTTATGCTTTGTTTGCTCAAAAAATAATCCACCACAAAATTTGCTCCCGAGAGTAAAGACGACTCCTCCAGTTGTACAGAAAAAATGAAAACAAGTATCTTTTCTTCTCGTTCACCGAATCCTCACCATGTCCAACCCTTGAGACGTTGTTATCGTCATAAATCATCATACCTACCAAGTTGGAGAAATAATTATCTCCAAATCACAGAAACAGCGCTAGCCGCATCGAAAGAAGACACAAATTTCAGATTCAATACACCCTCCTGGGACCGTTCAGTTTAACCTCTAGGTTTGTCGATCAAACACCCACCGGAGCCGCCTTCAATGCACCGTCCAAGTGGAAATGAAGGAAAGAAAAAGTTGCAACCATCTTCGGCATCTCCGGCATCGTCCCTCAAATCTGCTGGGAAAATGTGTTTGTCCTAGTCATGGTTTTCGTCCGTTCTTCGTACTGCTTCTCAATGTCAATCCTCCCCGGCAGCAAGTAAGTCGACACTGATTATCCACATCCGCCCCCACCGAGCAGGCCCGGGATCCCGAGAATGGGCGGTCAGCTTTTCTTCACTATTAACATTCATCGGGTGGTGCTGGACTGATGCTGATGCTGATGACGATGATGATGACGGAACAAGAAGGTCTCGAGAGGGCGCACTTTGTAGATCGGTCGCCCTCATTGTTGCAAGTGTCCTGAGTCGTTTTTGAATCTGCATCGCACTATTCACTGGAGTGTCGGTAATCAGTATCGGATAGAATATCATACAAATCAGAAAAAAATATTATTTGACGCCTTTTCTGGCTGTTCGCACTTCAACGTTTTGATAATGGTGATAATGGTTCCAACAAGTTTAGAACTTCATGTCCACTTGAAGTTAAAAACCAACTCATCTACAATTTTCAATTCCGCTTTTAGTGTTACTCCAGCATCTTCAGAGTTTGCACATCATGCACTACTAGAGGCGAGCACAAAAGTGTTACGTGATTTTAATTTTTAATTTAAAAAGTTTCACTCTTGATGCCCGTCCTTCAAGTTCCACGCCGAGGACGACAACGAAGGAGATTATCGTGTTCTTTTTTCACTATAGTTTGATTCCTCCCAGTAATTGACGCAATTTCTTTCTGGTTTTATTTACAGTGAATCTCGCAAAAACCAGGGCAGAAAACTGCGGCCAAGAAGAGCTGGCGACCTGCGCTCGGCCCTTCCAGGTGTTACAATCGTCCACGGATTTGTCGATAGCGACCAAAAAGGAGGAACTGGATAAAATATGCCCGTGAGTATTTGTTTTATTGCAATAGATTTGAATTGGGGATGGAGGCCATTACCGGCTTTGTACAATTTGGGGATGTAGCTTTATAGATCACTGGCAGCGATTGTGTTTTAGAACTATTTAGCCACATCAACAGTAGTCCACTGTATTTGGTTGAGAAAGATAGTTATAGAATTAAGAATTATTTGTTCTTAAAAACCAAAGCTTAAAAAAATAATTGGAAAGTTATGGTGAGAACGCAGTGCATACAATAAAATTGCTTATGTAAGCATATTTACAGCTGTCGAAGAGCTAGGAAAATGGTATCAGTATAAGGTCGATTTCACAAACAACTGAAACACGATAAATTAAACCTAGTTTAGAGGCTCCTTAATAATTCGATTGGGTGACCTCAGGCAGGATTCTCTAAACTTCTTCAGGCTCTGGAAGCTCTGGATCTTAGTCTCGTAGGACTGTTCAAAATCATCCGAAGAGTGTTGTTCTGAACTATCTGAAGTTTCCGCTGGTGGTGATTGGCGCAACTCTCCCAGATTGACAAACCGTACTCGACCACGAGAAGAATAATTCGCTTATAAACTGTGTAGCAGAGCAGTAAGCCATGCTGCTGCTATGCTGACAGAGAAAAACTTGTATTAATTTATTCGATTAGCAACCTTCAAGCAATATAGACATAGATTCAATTAGTCTCCAGTCTCTATCTTGATTTGGCAATCCAATATTTTGGGGACAAGAAACGAAAGAAGCTCTCGCAATCTTCCAATCTTTCAAGCCTTTGTAACCAGTTTCTAGGAATATGTTCAACGACGACCTTAAGAACGCCAATCTGCACCTGAACGAGTTGATTTTCCAGCAACAGTGCCAGATTTCCACCCTTCAACGGACGAACGAAACGACCAACGGAATTTAGGAGTTCGATTTCGATCCGGATAGAGGAATCTTCGTCAACGACTTGTATGCAAGGTATGAAAATGTCTTCAGAGTACGGCTGCTTCTACGCAAACTGAGCCTTTCAGTGCATGAAAAGTACGTCAGCAGTATACTTCCCAAGCATCATCACGTGATTTCAAGCTCGAAGAGACGGTTTCTAAACTCAAGAAGCTTTTCGGCCGGCAGAAGTTCATCTTTTATGTCCGGTATCAATGCCTACAGAATTCTGAAAATTTATTTTCGTAATTTAGCTTTTACTCGTTTCGTAAACAAGGGTTTTTTTTACATAGAACAAATGTCTCGAATATTGCATGAAACATTCGTATTCCTTTTTATCTGGTGAAATGCTATCATTACACATTTTTGTATTGTTTTCGAACAATGCGCGAATGTTCTTACTATGTGAACAAAAACTAAAATTAATGTTTAGTGTATTCGAAGAACGAAGCGAGCGATTTTACGTCGTATGCCGCAAAGGCCAACAAGAGCTGTGAAGCATTCCAGTTCTCGAAACATCCCAGTGATCAATTCAAGGCATTGCGATTCATTTGTGGACTCAAATCACCCCTAGACGCTGATATCCGAATCAGGTTGATGACTAAGCTACATGCAGGCGAGGCAGCGACCGCAAACCCGGAGAGTAAAATTACTTTGAAAAACCTCGTGGAGGAATGTTACCGGAATGAACCTCAAACAGGACATTTAAATGGTGGAGAGCAAAGCTACACGCACTGTCAACGGAAGCACTCGAAACTAGAAAAAACCTATGGAGAAGATTCCCACAACCCCATGCTGGATGTGCGTTGAAAATCTTGTTTGATGCACTGAAATCAATCAAGCCGACCTCGACCGACAGCGAACGCACCTTTCTGGACTAGGCGAACATCTGTTACAAGAAGCGCACTCAACCGACAAAAACGTGAATAATATTTGCTTCTTGAAGTCGTATTTCTATCAAATCGGGTCAATTTTAAATTGAATAGAGTTTCAATTTGAACTCTATATTATCTGACCTTTTTGAAATATGAACTTTGACCCCTGAACATTGCATAATACTGGGATTTCCCAGGATATACGGTATTTTATATTCTGACTGACTGACTGACTGACTGCCGGATTTTCAAATAAATTAAATATTTATTCACAAATCTGACTATTTCCGGTAGATAAAATGGAGTGGTGGTAATGAAGAAAATGGAAATTCCCATAGAGAAACTAATATGTGCATAAATGAATTAAAATTCTTATCAATTTGATGAGTTTAAACAATTTGAAATGTTACAATTTTGTTTTAAAACATTCGGAATCGCCCAATATTATCCTTTAAAATATGACAAAAAGTAACAAAATATATTTTTCATTGAAAAGGCATATAAATATATTACCAGTTTTCTTTAATAAACATCAAACCAGTTTTCTTTAATAAAAGCAGTAAGAAAATTTCAGTCATGGTGATAGTTTGAAAAAGTGTTTCAGCTTTTTAATTTTATTTCTTTTAGAATCACGTGATCACGTAACGTGTTAATTTAAATTTTCCTAGTTTCCCAATTAAAGACAAAATAATAAAAAAAATATCTTTTTAACATTAAATAAAATTAACCAAAATAATTGAACATTTGATAAGAAAATAAAAAAAAATCCTCGCAAAACTAATTGTTGTGTTTCAATTTTTAGATTGTATAACTATGGAAAGTTTCGATTTAATCGTGAGAATTTTAGATTTTTGATGTGAATTTTCGATTTTTCTACTGCTAGAACCTTTCTTTGTCTAATGGCAAGTTGTTTATGAAAATTTTCTATTTTATTATGTGTTGTTTTTTTAGCTGGCTCCCATAAACTTAATAGAATTTTAATTCAGATTTACTAAGATAACTTGCTATGCTTATGTCCTATAGATCCCATGACTTGTACTCCAGGTATTTCTTTGATAACTTGGATCGAAGGTTTTCCAAGAATATCATATTTATAGAGGCGGAAATGATAACGGGTGTAAACATTCCTCAGGAAGTAATCTATTTTACGCGTCATCATAATACTAATGTATTATTATTTACATAGTTTTATGCTATTTATTTGTAGTTTGAGCGGGTAAAGAATTATAAAAAGTCAAGGTCAGTATTAAGGCTAGTATGCAGCTCAGAAGTAGTGTGCATTACTATGGGACAAGTAATGGCCAATGCGTCAATGCGTTTACTGTTGGAATTACTTATCCTGAATGCAGCTGAAAAGAACGGCAAACTACGGAAGGTTTCGTAACGTTAGTAACGCCTGCCCTTGTAATCTAAAGGAAAACTTGCGGAATGATATTCTTTTCGATTATTCCGCAAGGAAAACTGACACGTAACCCATGCTGGAAATTACTTTGGTAAAAATGGTGAAAATTACTTCAGGTCTTTACTTGCCAGATGCATACTAGACTTTAGGGTTGAAAAAATTATAGATGTACCTAAAATTTTACACACTTATATGTTAATGAAAATTATCGATTGATTAATGGTTGTATATGAGAAAAGAGAGTATTTAAAACTGCATAATACATATTTTATGAAAAGTGTTGTGTTGCAATTTTTTTTTAGATTTAAAAAAAAAATTGTGCTAAACATATGATTGATACCAAAATAATGTCAACAAAAAAATCCATTGCATATGCTAAATCTAAAGAAAACCCGACGAAAATTAGGGCTCAATGGTGAACATCGGTTGAAAAATAAGGAAGTTATGCTGGTTTTAGGTGGAGAAATGCGGCAAAAAACAGAAATTCGAAAGAAATACGTCCATCTCTCTCTCTCTCTCACACACACACACATACACACACACACATACTCTCTCTCTCTCTCTCTCTCACATGCATTTATTTTTTGTTAACGTTATTTTGGTACTAATCATATGTTTAGCACAATTTTTTTTACAAATCTCCAAAAAAAATCGCAAAAAATTATATATACTTATAAATAGCGTTGAAACTATTACTCCCAGAATATTGCAATGTTCAGGAGATAAGTGTTAAATTTAATTTTACTTCATTTGATGACAAAATATTTGAAATTGGATCACTCTTTGGAGATATTCCATTTAAAGTAAATGTGTTTTGGTTCATTTATTAAAAAAATCAACTTTTATCCATACCTTGAAAACTGTTCTACTGTAATTTTTTCGACGGAATTTTTGAATTCTGCATAAAATTTTAAATTAGAAACATTAGTCGAATTATTAAGTTCATCACTTTTGATTTATACTGTAAACTAGTGTTATGCATCATAAATATGATCACATCACTTATCAAAGTGAATCCTGATCCATCGAGCCCTCCCCTACTAACATTGAAAAACCTCCTTCGTGTGACCTTTGTTTTACAGCAATCAAAAAGGGGGTTGGACTAGCGTAGGTAAACACGGTTCCTAAACAGCAAAGGCCATACTTACATTCCTTCCCTATTCCCTCCTGATTGCAAGGACGTGGCTGGCGCCGTTATTGATTATTAAAGAAATTGAGTCACTGAAACGTGTACAGTGAGAATAGCCGGTTACTCCCAGCTCGATTCATTGTGCAATTTCACTGATTCTGATCAATCATGGAATAGCAACCATTGATTCGTGCAGTCAGTCAAGCTCAGCTAGCTAAGCTAATACACACGTGTAGCAATACACATTGCGATGACGTTATAAAAAATTGCTTGCATAGAAATGGAATGATGCACATTTTAAAGCAATGACATGGTACCATAGATGCACCTGCATGCATCATACAAAAGATCCGAGATGTTTTTTCTTCTTTCTTGATTATCGAGATTTTCAGCCTCGGGCTGGTTTATCTCCCATCGTAAACAATCTAACACATCTTTGGGTAATTTGGTAACTTGTCCGGTGGTTAGATTCGAACTCATGGCTATGACGTGAGAGGTATGGAGCCCCCAATTCCAGACCCTTAATGATACGACATGTCCGTTTAAAACGAGTCCATTATCTGTCAAATGATGTCAAATCCATACACATTTTTCGTTCAAAACGAACAGTAGACCTGTTGAGATTGATATATTAATCAAGAATTTCCTTTAAATTGATGGAATTCGATCAGGTTATCTAAAAGAATGCCGAAATTGATCTCCGATCTATAGTTCATTTGCATTACATTTAATATTTAATGATTGGCAAAAATTGCAGTTTTTCCAAAATGCCAATTTATCTTCGCAATGGCAACTATAAAACTATTTGTTCATATGGTGACTTACATCGATGCCAAATTGCCGTTTCATGCATTTATTGGAGGCAAAAAGGTTTTAAAATTCTTTTTCAACTGACCATAATAGGATAATATGAATGAGTCCAAAAACGGAATTTCAAAACACCATTTTACGAGTTCATTAAGTCAAAATAAAACCTTTGATAGGAGAAAAAGGAATTTTAGAAGACAAGGTTTCAAGATCGTTGTAAAGATGCTCTGTAGGTTCTCATAAACCTGACGAAAATATAAATCCTATTGGCACCTCTTGGTACCATAACAAAATCAAATTGATTTCCAGGGGCGATCATAAAACTTGAATAAATCTAAATAAAGCTGGATGATTTTGGCGATGTTACTTGAGATGTGAAATATAAAAAAGAAGTTTGTTACCTAAGTGCGTGCTCAAAATTCAAAGAAGTCAAAATCATTCATGACATTTATATAGTTTTTTGTCCTAAATATTACAAGAACAACTAAGTTCAACCTTCAAGAAGGGATGTTAGCAAATTTTAAATTTTTAAATTCGAAAGAACTGCTTATTATTGAGAGAAGGAAAAAACGTCTTTTAATAATGTTCTTTTAATAATCTTTTAATAAATGTTCATGGCTTCAGGTCCCAATTTTTGGCCGCCATTATTTCGGATTGTTTCAAAAATACTGTTTGACATCGAATCAGTGAGCTTTTGCAGTGTTGCCATGTCGATTTTGGCCCAACACTCTTGAATTGCTTGCTGTTTTGAGACTGTAATTCCTGCCAAACTGACGTCCTTATGAATAAACCATTGCAGCCATGATTCCCCAGAGTTTTTCATCGAGATTGCTATCCGGAATGCAAGCTGGCCAGTCCATTAGTAGAATATTTTTTCCACGTTAAATTTCATGCCAAAGCAAAAAAAAATGCAATTGTGTGCAGTCTTCTATACTACTCTCTTGATTTATTGTCTATATCAGGTAGGTTGTATAAAAGACTGCTAACAATATCTGTTTGCTTTGACTTGAAATTGAACATGGAAACGTAAACGTGGAACGTAAATTCACGCTAGATCTAGCGTTTCAAATAGGGTAGGGAACGGCTTAATTAAGGGTAAATGTTTTTATCAATGGAAATAGGTCTAAAACTCCTACATTTTCCAAATTATTTTACTTTTAATAATACGAACATAAGCTCTTTTTATCGAGCTAAAGATTCGATGTATAAATCATGATTGATAACCATTTTACTACTGTCACTTTAATTTTAAGATTTAAAATACATCATCTAGAAAACCACCAGTTTCCTATCTGCTGAAGAAGATCGCTCAAATTTTGCCTTTGTGTATGTTACATTTGATTGCGTGTATCGGAGGTAATGTCTTCATCAGCTCCTTCTCTCATCAAGGCTTGTTACCAGAATGTGATGTTGAACATTGAGTGAAATTTATTGCATATTTAGATTATCTGAAATAACTATTTATTTCATGTTTCTTCCAGTCATTAGAGGTTCATCTTTGCTTATGATTGTGTTGTCCATCGTCTGACTCTATCATATACAATAAAAAAAATGTTTCGGAGCTGTCTAATAGTGCCCAACAATAGATAATGCTCCGCTGTTGAGCGGCAGCTATGGCATCACTGCTGCTTTTGAGAGATTCCATGTTTCCTCTCTTTTTTGTTAACCATGGATATAGCGCACCGGTATTCCAACGTGACCTTCCAACCTTATATTTGTTTGTTTTTAAACGAAGCATCCCGTTTGTCGTCACAGTCACTTTGTCTAACATTTCCGTGAGGGTAAATGGAATAAGAAATTGCCAATCTAAAGATCAATGGCATACTAAAAGTTTGGTCGTGTACGTCTGTCTCAAAACCTGCTAGTAGACGAGTCTGTGATCATAGCAATCGACATGTTTCGGTTGATTGTTTTTGAGAGCGCATTGGTAAAACGAAGGAGTGGGTTGAGGAAACTGATGTTTACAGCAAATCGGGAACTGGCCTATTTCATTTTGCCTTTTCACACGGATTCGCACTCATACAATATTGTTAATTTATACACGGATTGCGGAGCTGAAGAAAACATTTTCTTGATCGGAAAGCAATCCGCATGCTTTTAATAAGTCCCTGCAATTGGGAACTCGTTTCTGAAGGTACACACTTAGAAAATTTTACAGTATTCGGTAATTTTTTACCGAACTTTCAACAGCTGAACGTTCGGTAATCCCATTCACCGGATTTCGGTGAAATTTTACAGTATTCCGGTAAAAAAATTACCGGAACTTGTCAAATTTTACCGAAGTCCGTTAAATTGGATTACCGAACTGTTCAGCTGTTGAAAGTTCGGTAAAACATTACCGAATACTGTAAAATTTTCTAAGTGTGTATGTCCCGATAGATCGGAAGTAAGCAGAGGGATTAACGTCTAAATATTGGCAGTTCTTTTTATAGATGACATACAGCTTCATCAAATGTCCCAGGTGCTGACTAAACTGCTTAAAACCCGTCTCAAACCCCATGTGTTTTGGAATTGCAGAAAATGGATAGATTTTTGCAAACTGTGAAATGGCGTTGGTCTTATTTTATTGTCTGTCACTGAGGAAAAAATATATGAAAAAAAATTATTCCAATTTTGAGAGGTAAAAACAATGCTACTCCTCCCTTAGCGTAGTCGATAGTAGTGCAGCTACAAAACAAGACTTTAGTAAGATGGCTGGAATCCACTCTCACTCTGGTATAGGAATTTTTAGGTTTAGGTTTCAGGTGTATTGAACGTGGATACAGCAAAAATAGTTTTGACATCTAAAGCTGCCAATCATCTAGAACACTAATTTAAGAGCAAACAATCAAGAAGCTAATTGTGTTAATTGTAATAACCTTCAAATGCCAAGAATAAAAGAAGCATACAGTTTACTCACATTTGTGGCTTCTTTAGATCGATATGTAAGACGAGAGCAAATTAAGCATTTTTGTGGTTCTTCGTATACAATTCTTTAGCATCATAAGCCAACCAATTACTTTCTTCGAAAGTGCAGTTTTTAATCCGTCCAACACTAGCCACACCAACTATTTTGTTTATCTCCAAAAAGCATTATTGCCCAACTTCTTTTTTATAATGATCATACCGATTACAGCTGTCACGTTGAAGCATAAATATAATTCCTTCTCTTCATTATTTGCAAACTTAAAAATGACTCCTTCCGCCCACAACCACGTCCGCTGCACAACAGTCGGTGCACAAAACAGCAGTTAGTTATTGTGGTAACCTTCCCAGTCCTCGCTCAAATCTGTGACCGTTATGCTACTAGCTGGTCGTTAGATGTGAGTACATAAATCTCCCAAACGTGACATCGCCTTTTCTCGGTGACACTTTTTTCAACCTTCCTGCAGAGCTCCTACCCACTCAGGCCGCTCGGCCGCGTTAGAATAGTTTTTAATGTTTCAATTTATTTCTCAAGATGCTACCCCTCCGGGTATGTCCTGTTGGCCAAGTGACTCTTATACACATTTCCGTTGACCGTTGCCTGCATCCTGACTATTAACTTTTTGCCTTGTTCTCTTCCTCTCCTTTCAGCGATTTAACTAGGGGCCTACATTGCATCCGAAGCTACACCCGTCGGTGCATGACTCTGGAGCAGCGTAATCGTTTCAATAAACTCTATAATGGCACCCATCAATTTGTTCGTGATCTATGCAAAGAAGGACCCTACCAGAATGAGTTTTTGTCGCATGCACCTTGTCTCCAGCGGGTCAGACCGGACTATGAAGTGTGCGGTCGGACGTATCACAATACGGTTTCGGTCATCACGCAACAACAGCAGCAACAGCAGCAGCATCACCAAGGTCGTCACGAAAGGCACCACCAGCAGCAACCGAACCATCACACCACGGCTGGAAGGGATGCTGAGGAGGACGTTCGAACCGTATGTTGTTCCTTCATTGAATATCTGGACTGCTCGGAAAGTGTTGCTAAAAAGACGTGCGGTTGGGAGACGGCCAGATTCACCAGAGGTTTCCTGGACAAGATGTCTTCAACGCTAATAAAGGTTAGTCGATCACGCCACTGAAACAATTGCTCCCACTGTGATTCACCCAACCAGAGATAGTAGCTATATTTTCCATTGCGCAGTAACGCTTGATAAACAGAATAATTACAGCGAATTGCCATCAATCAAAACATCAGCAACACGCGACCATTCACGCCTTTTCCTCTGTTTCAGATGTACTGCGAAGATTACTACAACTCGAACAAATGTCCCTCGTCGCATTCTTCAGCCACCAACACCAGACGACTGAACAGCATCACAAGCTGTCTATCACTTCTGGTTCCAACGGCGCTGTCCTTCGTGAGCACGTGGTTCTCAGGTTTCAGCCTACTCCGGTTACGATAAAACATCGCCCGCAACATCCAACCCAACTCACAAACTCCAGTAGGCGCAACATTTTGGTCACGGCTCTAATGTAGATACTAAACTCGAACTCCTCTCAACTTACACGCCGATCGCCCCTACAAGGTGTAATGACAAAATCGTTAGCATAGGTTACGAAACGCCAGAGACGAATTATGATCACAATTGACGAAAAAAAACTTGATAAAGCTTATACACTACTGGCAGTGCAATTAGTATTAATTAATTTATTGACTTGAATTAGTGACCAGGGTTGAGGTGCCCTCTCTCTCTCGCTCTGTATACTCTGCCGTTCATTTACTGGATGATTTAATCAGACGATCAGAAAAACTAGACCACAAAATAGACAGACGCCACTCAGGTCGGCAGTTCAATCGGTCAAGTTAGTTCAGTTTACACGTGAGATGAGCTACATAAAGATATTCATTAGAGAAAAAAAAACCGTTCCGTCTTTATTAGTTTTAGGATACAGCAGGTTAGCTAAGGTCAGTTCAAGAATTTAGTAGTTAAGATGAGTTAGATTGCAAAAGAATTGTACATATCAGAATTTAAGTTGCTTAGTGCGTAATAGAGAATGACTTTATTATAACTAAAATGGTAGTTGTAGGTAGAACCACTGAAATACAAAATCAATATAAACAAACCGAAATTAGTTGGCAAACTTGTAAAGATGGCATCACATTTTCTGTTATTAGATAACAATGAAATCATGCAAGTTTCGAACTTTTGGTTTAACAATAGACCTTAAAAAAACAACCGAAAATCATGAAATAGAAACAGTGTTATAACGAATTTCAATATGATGTAACATATTTCCCATAAACTGAAACCAAATATTAATTGATAAATTATTGCAAATAGAAAAGGGTTGATTTTTTGAAGAAATTTAATTTTAACATGCTGTCTCTTATCACTTATGGATCCGAAAGCCTTCTTCTGTACAGTCATTTTTCGCTTAAATTTTATTTGAAAACATATCTTGATTTTACCCATCTAGTTTTTCCAGCAATTGCTACGTTCTTCTCTAGTAGCAGCGTTGCCAGGTATACCGATTTATCGGTATTTATACCGATTTTTATTCTCAATACCGATATACCTAGAAATTAGAAGAAAAATTAGTATTTTCCATTTAATTCCAACTACCTTTGCTTATCTTCGACAGATACGCGTATTTCGTCTACAATGTGTAGACTTCTTCAGTGTCTCGTACTAATAACTCGACTTAGTACGAGACACTGAAGAAGTCTACACATTGTAGACGAAATACGCGTATCTGTCGAAGATAAGCAAAGGTAGTTGGAATTAAATGGAAAATACTAATTTTTCTTCTAATTTCTAGTTACAGGTATTCCACTAAACAGCTCAAACCCTTTAGGACCGATATACCGACAAGGGCTCTGAAAATACCGATTTCCAACTTTTTATACCGATAAATACCGATTTTTTATAAATGTTATTTCAACATTATATTTGGTTTATCATTTATCAGCGTGTTATTTTTAGATTTATTACCTCTAATTAATTATTTTTCAGAAAATATTTTCTCAATTAAAACTGCACCAGATATGAATGAATAAAAATAACAAAATAAAGGAATAAAAAAGCTTTAAACAAAAAAAAATTAAGCGACGATGATATCCAGTTCATTCGGTCACACATAACATTTTATTAGTGTTAAGTTTCAACATTATCCTTTAGCCAATGGCATCTATTTTCGTATCATTTAATAAAACCACATATAGCCACAATACATTTAACATTTCTTATACGTCAAACGCAAGGGAATTAAATGCCAACTATCAAACATCGCTTTGAGTTTCATACGGAGGTAATTGTATTGATCAATTTCTCTTAGCCGATTTTTGACTAATATCTTAGTCAAAGCCAGTTTCAGTATTCAACCTGCAAGACGGAGTTATCCTTTATCGCAACGGATATGCCAACTCGTTTACCTGTAGTTATCAATTATTTTCGGATCAAAGAAGAGAAATCGCTATATGCAGTTCGCCCGTTCGAGACTCAATGCGAGAAACATTTGAATTAGTTTTAAATTTACGTGCGGTGAACAAATTTGGAGTGTTATGGTTGTATGTCTGTGATAAAACTATCGAGTTTATTTATGATATTAAATGCGTTAACAAATGAAAACAGGTTGTAATTTTAAGCAAAATAAACTCATCAGTCCTATACAAGCAACAATACTTTATGCTTTTATGCTTTTTAATATGGAATTTTCAAATTAAATTTTCAGTTTATTGATAGGGTAGAGCGCTACTTCGTCGTAGTCGCCTATTTTCGTTCTATCAAGCAAAATAAATCAAAAATATCAAATACACTATGCGCTCAACACGGTCGTTTTCAAAAACCCATTTATGGGAGAAAAAAACACCCATTTTCGCTAGAAGTGCCTCTCCCCATTTAATGGGTAAACCCGATTTATTCATTAACGGGTAAAAGCAGTATATGTCACAAAATGGGTATTTATTCACCCATTGCACCAATCCCATAATGGGTAAAAATTAACCCATTTTTGCATATAAATTATGTAGCAGTTTGGTAGATTATAAATTCATGGTTTTCATGGTACTTACTAAATAAATGCAATAAATAAAAATAAAATACTTGTACTGGTTTTTATTCATGCCTTTTCTATTCTACTTATGAAAACAACGAATTAATAAATCCAATGAATACTCCAGTCGAGCTTCTACATCCACGTTATTGGCTGTATACATGAAAAAATGTGCCAGCTGAGGTTCCAAAATGTTGAAAGTAAGGATCCACCACCTCGGGATCCACACTTTTTGCAAATGAACGGAAGAGCATTCTTCCGGCTTGTACGAGGTTATACCCAAATTTGATGTGCTGATTCAAATCACCCAACGTATTTTATTCGATGTATACTCAACCATCAATTGGGAGGGGTAACTTTCTATAATATTTAAAATAAATCAGGGTTTCGAATATATAAGAATAAAAATCCTTACCCTTCAGCTTTCCGTATGAATCAGCGATCAACTTCTTTCTAAGTTCCTCCATGGTCATGTTTCCATGTTCCACCAACTTTGAACTTTTTTTCACCCATTTTTTTATTGTACGAGGTATCCTCTAATGGGTATTTTTTTTACCCATTGTGTGATTAAGAAATTCCCACATTTTATGACAGATAGGAGAGCTATTTGAAAATGGGTGTTTTTTACTCATTAATGGGTTTACGCAAACAACCGTGAAGAAGCAGTATTGAATAATCGATCATATCTTAGCTTTTCGTGACTAACAAATCCAGTGGTATGTATGGAAAAGTGTAGAAAATTGGAAGCGGTATACACTAGAATTAATCCATTTTTGTGTTAAAATCTATTTAAAAAAAATAAGGGATGTGCTTAGCGAGGTGCTTAGCACAACGGGGGTTGGCTCAAAAACCTTATCACTATACATGATTTTTTGTTATCTTAATAACATCTTAAGAAATGTGTATTCTGAAAAATATATATTGCAAAGTATATTAATTCAAAGTATACATATTCAACCTCGAGGTAAAAACAAAAAATGGCTAATGCATTTTTTATTATATTTTTTATGTTTACGTCAAACTATGTTCATATAAAATTTGAAAATAGAAGAAAAATGATCGCCAAAATATATTGTAATCTTATATCAAAATTAAACTATAGTTCACTTGAAAAAAATCTGAATTTTACTTTATACCGATAAATACCGATATTTTTTAACAAGCAATACCGATATTGTATTAATTCACCTGGCAACGCTGCACTATGGTCCAGATCACGAATTTACGAGGAAACATGCTCCCAGCGCCTAAACTTGAAACTTTACAGCAAAGTGATGTTCTACAACATGGTTTGTATTACTAAGATCCATTTTGTGATGTTAATTAAAATTAGGGTGGTCCCCATTTTCGTGAAATTACAAAAACTAACTTTTTTATTTGCAGAAATAGACGTTTACACTCTTGAGCAAAATTGTAGCGCAAAAAAATTCATGGAATTTTCATATATAAAATTTTTTATAGCTTGAAAATTGACCGATTTAGAGCAATTTTCCCTCATCAACTTAGGGTGTACCAGAAAAAAATGTTTTTTTGCCCTTACTTTTTTATTTCAATTCGCGCCGTAAAGTTGTGTTAGGACGAGTTTTTTAACATTTAAAGACGCGTTATTTGGAATACAAATTTTGACACTAGTTTCAACCAATCAATAGTTATTGAAGTTTTTCTACAAAAAATACGCTCTTTTCAAATGTTGATTTCTATGATTGGGGCAAACATAAAAAAATTTGAAAACGCCATTTCAAAGGAAAATTTATGTTGTTTAACATATATGAAAACTAGAGATATGTTATCTCTGTATCTTGAGAAAATTACATTTGAATCTAGGAGGGTTTTAGAAGAAAAACTTCAATAACTATTGATTGGTTAAGGCTAGCGGCAAAATTAATAAATCAAAATACACGCCTTTGATAGCTCTACAACTCGTTGGAACAAAATTTTACAATGGAAATTGAAATAAAAAAGCTAGGGCAAAAAAAACATTTTTTATGGTACACCCTAACTTGACGAGGGAAAAGTTGCTCTAAATACGTTGTACGTTGCTCCATACGAATTTCACATCTCGTATTGTTGTCAGCCGTCAGTAAGGATCCAAGGTAGACAAATTCCTCCACCACATCGAAGGTATCCCCGTCTATCGTGGCATTACTTCGGTTCCGCCTACCAGCATGTACTTTGTTTTCGACACATTAACCACCAGTCCGACCTTTGCTGCTTCGCGTTTTAGGCGGGTGTACAGCTCCGCCACCGTTCCAAATGTTGTTGCGATAATGTCCATGTCGTCCGCAAAGCACACAAATTGACCAGATTTCGTGAAAATCGTACCCCGGCTGTTGAGCCCGGCTCGTTGCATTACACCTTCCAGAGCGATGTTGAATAGTAGGCATGAGAGTCCGTCACCTTGTCGCAGTCCCCGACGAGATTGAAATGTACTGGATAGATCACCCGAAACCCTCACGCAGTTTGCACACCGTTTTTCGTTGCCTTGAGAGTCTAGTTAGCTTTCCAGGAAAGCCGTTTCGTCCATAATTTTCCATAGCTCTGTGCGGTCGATACTGTGCGGTGGATATGCCGCCTTGAAGTCGATGAACAGGTGATGCGTTGGGACGGTGAAGATCTGGTCCGTTGTCGATCGGCCGTCAATGAAGCCAGCTTGTTAACTTCCCACGAACTCATTCGTTTTAGGTGACAAACGACGGAATATGATCTGGGATAGCACTTTATAGGCGACATTCAGAATTGTGATCGCTCTGAAGTTCTCACATTCCAAATGGTCACCTTTTTTATGTATGGGGCAGATAACCCCTTCCTTCCACTCCTCCGGTAGCTGTTCGGTTTCCTATCTTTTCTGGGCCCTTCTTGATGAGTTCAGCTGCGATTCCATCTTTACCAGCTGCTTTGTTGGTATTGAGCTGGTGGATGGCATCCTTAACTTACCTCAGAGTTAGAGTTGGATCATTTCCATCCTCTGCTGCAGTGACGTCGTCGTTTCCTCCGTTGGTTTGGTGTCCCATCCTACATTGGCTTGAACCATGGCTTAGAAATGCCTTTCTCGGAAATGGCAATGTACAGCATCACTTTCTGTTCAAACTTATGTTTAAACTTATATTTTATGTTCGGAGGTGTAGTAGAACTATCCGTTGAATAGTATTGATCGTTTCCGGGAATCTGCGTCTTCGAAAGAGGGAAGTAGCTTTCGTCGTCCAAAACAAAACTTTTTCCGGAATAATTTTTAATCAACCAACGGCATTGGGATTTCAGCGTTGAAATCTGTGCATCAGCATATTCCGGGGCTCGTGTCTTCTTTCGGCACTTTATTCCGACTCTTTTGAATGTTTTGCAGATGTACTGGTGAGAACAGTTGATTTTTTTTACGGCATCCCGTTGGCTCAGTGAATCCTTGTTGTTGAAGGCACGAGAAAGAGAACGAAGTCCTTTTGCGTATATAATTTTGGCTGGTCTTCCACTACCTTGCTTGCGAGCAGTTGTTGGGGATCTTAGGATATGGTAAACAGTCGAAGTCGCAACATTTTCGCTTTTAAAATGTTGTACCGTATACGTTTTGCCGAGATTTCTGTGCAGTTCGTAGAACTGTACAACGCGCTCGCGAAATACTTCTTGTTTCGACGGCATTTTGAGCAAAACTGAGCAAGCATAAACAAAACAGAAAATACTAGCAGAAAGCTAACGCATACACACTCTTATTTCTCTCTGAGCTCGTTTGTTGTTGAGCATAGAGGCCTCGAAAAAATTCCAAAATTTTAATTGCCACCCGTTATATTGGAATTAACCAGGTGCGTCGGTAGGTGACATTGTGAAGTGAACTTCCACTTAACGCAGATATTGTCTGGCCACGGCTGTTTTCGACAATACCAGCTCAAATATGGGCATGCACAGTCCTCCGCATGCAGCGAGTGCGCGAGAGTCGAGGAAGCTGCGGAACATGTGTTCTTCGCATGCCCTGGCTTCGAGAGCGCCAGATCCGACCGTAAGCGGCCATGACACGACTCCGGACAATTTGGTCCAGAGGATGTGCCAGGACCGGGACGTCTGGGACGCGGTATGTGTAGCAGCCTCCGAGATCGTACTCGATCTCCAACAAAAATTGGCGAAACGACCAAAGGCAGGTCGCAGGGACCACCTAACTGCTCAAGCCCTTAGTAGTTAGACATAGTGGGTGCTCAACAAGCACAATAGCCTCCTCCCCGCAGTAATACCGAAAGGTGGTTCAGGAGAGGGTCCAGGGCTTAAGGCACGGGTGGGTTTTTAGTGGGTCGAGGAGTTGGCACCCTCATCCCCACACCCTGAGTTCTTCAGGTGTCTGGTTGCAGATTTTCTATCCCGTCTAAAAAAAGGAAATACTGGATGTCTTCGATATTGTAGAACTCGCATCCTCCGTCTGACAAGGTGCAAGGAGTGACGTAAATTAGACAGAAATCAATTGTGAACTAGCCATTATCTCCTTCACTCTGTGCATCTCGTCGACGCCGCTTAAGGTGAAACTGGAGGGAGTCCTTTTTCCATATACATTATTTATAGGTTAGGTTAATTTTCACTTCACGATTTCTAAGACTTAAATCACAAACAACGCTGAAATTGCTACTCAATTGCTGCTCCAGTGGAGCAAACGATTCTTGAAAATTTCACGCCTGAAGTCCTAACAGTATTTGAGGTTTGTGCTCAGAAAACTTCGAAGTGATCCGTAAAATCCGTAAAATCCGATTACCGAATGTTCAGCTGTTGAGAATTCGGTAAAACTTTACAGATTTCTGTAAAATAATCTGAGTGTGTAGGGACTTGATTCCGTATGTCCTTAATGATTCTCTTTTATCAGTGTTGCCATTAAGAAGATATCGACAAAGATTTTTCATTGAAGCCTAACTGACAATTACAGTGGCTTCTTGCGTAAATTTCACGTGGCACAAAGGCTATCCATTTAAACCTCGATTTATATGAAATAACAAAATACTTATCTTCAAAATGACCGGGGTGGACTGATTAGGCGAGTTTTCAATGATGAGAAATTTGCGGAAAAAGCCTTTGTTTACGCGTATCAGTTAGGCCCTAATGGCATCATTCCAGTTTGTACAAGCGACACGTTCGGTCGTATTTTTCGTCAAATAAAGACACATGTTAGCAGTAGTAGTAGGCCCTAATGGAAAATCTTTGTCGATATCGTCAATTGTCTGTGGTTCTTGCAATAGAACATCCCATCGTTTACACCGCTAAAATCGGTCGACTACGGTGGGCTGGATATGTCGTAATAATGGCGAGCACAGTCAACAGCACAGCACAGTAAAAATGATTCTCGAAAACGAACTGACGGGCATGCGATGAAGAGGCGCGCAACGAGCAAGGTTGATCGATCAAGTACAAGGCGACCTGTTGACCCTTCGTGGACTGCGAGGCTGGTGGAAAGCAGCCATGGACCGAATAGAATGGAGACAACATCTGTGAACAGAACAAGTCACATCGACCTTAAAACCTAGCCTGATTGAAACGAACTAGAACCATTATTCACCATATCTTGGATCGCCAAACCACTACATTCACCTTTCATTTCTCTCAAACTCATTCGTGAGAAAATTCCCTTCCAAGTGTTGGCACATATCGGATTGCGTAGCCTTTTCGTGAGCTGCTCAACTTCTCATAGAATTTCCGTGTGTCGTTGACGCTGTACAGTTCCTTCATCGCTTCGTGGATGCGCTCCAAAGAAATCCATTTTCGCAGTCTACCGCATCTAAAAATACGAAGGTTTGAACTTGTTCATCATCATCGATAGGAATTCCATACTCTGTTTAAATTTCTTAACAAAATGCATAGGGCTTAGAATGAGGGAACACTATTTTTAACCTTATAAAGCAACGTTTCTTTCAAAAAATAAAAACGAATATTTATCTAATTCTGACAAATTTAGTAGAATTTATTAGACAAAAATAAAACGTTAGATATACTTAAACATATTAACGATTACTCCCAATCTTCCAACGTCAAATCCTTCAATATATCAACCTCTTCTCCGTCAGCAGCCACTTCCAGTGGGAATTCGGCTTCCGATTGTGTCGTTTTCTTCTGCTTCTTTTTCTTCTCCTTTCTCTCTTCACCACTGGCCTTCTTCACCTTTTTCTTGTCCTTCTTATTCTTCGGTTTGGATACCTCCTCGTCCTCTTCCATCGAATCCAGCTCCGGCCCATTGCCGGAATCATCTTCTTCGTCATCTGATGGGAACAGTTCCACTGGTCCATCCTTGGGTACATTTTTCTTCCCAGCAATCTTGTTGATCGTCGGCAAATTAAAATCGCTAACATTCTCCGACTGGGTCGCCTGTCGCCGCTTGACTTTCTCGTTCTCCTTGGCAAAGGTCTCGTAGAATGTTAACAGTGGGGTACCCTTGACTTTGCGGGTAGCCTCCCAGCTTTGTATATCGGCAAGATCTTTCAATCGGAATGGGAGAACCTTCCGTTCCTTTTCGATGAATGCCGCGTTCTCGACAACTTTGTCACTGAGTTGTTTGATTTTTCGTGAATATTTGTACACTTTGCTGGACTTGCAGTAGGACCGGAAAGCTGTGACTACTGGGACAACCAGGTCCGGGAAACAAATCGATGCAGATTCGTGGGCAAGATACTCCAATGATAGCTCATAAATCTGATCCAGAACCGCGTCCTTGTAAGCATTCTCCTGTATGTTTGCTGGAGCGAAACGGAGCAAACAAGTCAAATTAACCGGCTTCATGGAGAGTTTTTTATGTTCTTCGTTGAAGCTGCTGGAGTTGAGCACTTCATATATGAATGGCAGAACAGGGATAAATACTCGAGTCCGCGCAGATAGATCAATTAACATTCGGCAGCAGTGAAAACGGAGTGGGAAATATTGCGCTGATGGAATTAGCTTGATAACACCGGTGATGATACTGACAAGTGGATATACCAAAGGTTCCAGTTGCTTCTTATTGTATGACACGGCCAAGACGTCCGACCACAGTTTCAACGAGTTTATGTACTGCCAATTGTATACGTACTGGAAGCTGTCTTTTTTCTGCAGAATAACAGCGTTACGCAAATGGATTGCAAGTTGGCGAATGTACAGGAAGACGTGCTGATAGGAGACGCCCATGTCCAAGGTGAACATTTCAGTCAACGATCGCCTCATGAAGTTGATTCCCGGAAGAGTGTTAGGGCTTACGAATTTGCTGTTTTTGACGTACGCCAGATACATATTCTTCAGTACATCGCTCAGGAATCGTCGTTGCTGCCCACAGGTGATCTTCAGGATGCAAAGAAAAGCCAACACTCGAACGGATTCCTCCTCCGAAGTACCCCAGATGACGATTAGCCGCTTAAGAATGGGCTTCGTAATAGAAGAGTAGCACACCAAAAACGAACAGAATTGATGTAAGTGCTTCAGCAACACGTTCATTATGTGATTTGAAGAGACATTCTCTAGAAGGTTAGTCAAATCCACGAAGTACATCCGCAAACAGGACTGGAGCTTGGCGAACTTCCTATTCTTCTTGAGGGTTTTAATTCCTTTCGATTTTTGCAAACCCAGATAACTTTTTACAGCGTTGCCCAAATGAAGTACACAAAGCTGAACAACTCCGTTGAATATAGCCGGACCTTCCGCTTTGAATGCCGGAATTACGTTAGTTTCACCCGTCACTGTGACCAGAGCTGAGTTGAAAGCTTTGCAAACCGTTCGAATGGTGTCAACCTTCACGGGAGTGGATGTCAGTTCTTCCGTCCATTTTTTAAGCAGTTTTAAAGTGATTTTCTTCTGCACTCCCGGGGTTACCGTTTCTTCCTCTTCATCATCGTCTTCTTCCTCATCCAGATCGCTCTCATCACTAGCAACTTCCAGTTTGTCAGGCAATTCATGGACTGCTCCTTCTCCGTCCTCATCGGTATCTTCATCGTCATCCGGCAAGTCATCCTCATCTTCCTCATCATCACTTCCGGTCGAAGCACCAAAATTAAGAAGTTTCTTATCGTTCTTTTTCAAGAAGGCATACAACTCCGGATCGGTCTGCTTTAGCTTATCTAGCGCTTGCTGGTGTTCCTTAGCGACGTCATTCTGGGCAGCACCTTCCTCTGCGACCGATTGTTCCGTGTCGTTCTTCTTGCTTTTCTTCTTTTTATCTCCCTTAACTTTTTTTAACTTCATACCGGTAAGTGCAGTGTCAACCTGATTCTTCTTTTTAAGCTTAGGCTGTTTATCCAATTTAACTTTTTTCATTTTCGGTGGAGCCAATTCTTCAGTGTCTTCATCGTCTCCGAGATCCGCGTCTATGTTGTCCAGAAAATTATCCAACGACATGTTTTGCAGATCGGCTTTCTTCTTGGTGCCCTTCGATTTCATTTTGCTTGTCTGGAAGGTGACATTTTCATTATTTTACCATAGCTCAAGGAAAATACTTCGACTTACTTGCTGATGCTTTTTATACAAAGGAAAAATTAAAAGAAATCTCTTATTTTAGCCGAAATTTAAAGAAATCCGCTCAAGAAATGCTGTTTCTAAAACGCACGTGTTGTTATCTGAGGACTTGACTGCTGCGCTGCTTCGAGAAACGATGCGGGTTTGTTTTGACAGCCACAGCTGTATCAGCAATGTTGCCAGGAAACTGGTCAACCGGTTCAATTTTCAGATTGAAGTGGTACTAGATTATACCGAGGGGTAGGCAGATTTGCTGTGTTATTTTGACAGAATATTTGAGAGTGTGTTCGTGTGAGTTCATTATGAGGGGCGCATTTTTAAGCTTGGGACCGAGCTTGGACCGATGTGCTAGCCAAGACTGAGCCAAGAAAAAAATCGTTTTTGTATGGGACCTACTGGTCTTAGAGTTAATCTATGGTATGAGCCTGTGCACGTACAAAAAATTTGACTTTTACTGTGAGCCATGTTTTCAAGCGTCCTGTGAGAGTGAGTTAGACAACACCAAAACACGGCTCACAGTAAAAATCAAAAAGACAAAACAATTATAGCAGCGTGCACAGACAGCGGACAGTGTGACTTAAGGCCCAACTACAATGGGGAGCTGCATTGCGGCAGCTTTTAACATAAAATATATGCAACTAGAAATTAGATGAAGAATTAGTATCTTCCATTTACATTCCAACTGCCTTTGCTTATCTTCGAGAGATACGCGTATTTCGTCTACAATGTGCAGACTTCTTCAGTGTTTCGTACTTAATGACTCGACGTCGAGTTATTAGTACGAGACACTGAAGAAGTCTGCACATTGTAGACGAAAATACGCGTATCTGTCGAAGATAAGCAAAGGTAGTTGGAATTAAATGGAAGATACTAATTCTTCTTCTAATTTCTGGTTACAGGTATTCCACTAAACAGCTCAAACCCTCTAGGATTCATAAAATATATGGATTAACTGTCAAAATCTGCTGCAACGCGCCGCTGCGCTCCCCATTGTAGCGAGGCCTTAACTGTCCAGATATTAAACACACTTACACACTCAGATTTTTTTACAGAAATCTGTAAAATTTACTGAGCACATCGGTCCCAAGCTCCAGTCCCAACACGGACTAATTCTTGACGCAACTGATCAATATTTTCATGTGTATCAAGTTCCATATATACTAGGATATCATTATCAGAGCAGTACTAGAAAAAACAGCAACACTTATTTCAAGTTCTTGATTTTTGATCCGATTCGGTTGGATCACTGGTATATTGCTTTTTGGGCCGAATCGTGCGCAATACGCAACGACTTCCTTGGCTGTATGATTCATACTTTTCGAGGCATGCGGTTCGAGATCCGACAATGTGATAACTCTAGAGCGTACATTCGATCGCTGGATTGTGAACAGATATCCCCAGTTGATAATGTCCGTTTTCTCCAACAACAAGGCAGATCGTTATACTGCCATTAAAAAGAAGTGTTGCGTTCCAACGCAGGTCATCGTTTGGAGGACAATAACACCAAGGATGGCAATGTGCAGACGCTCATATCCGTCGCAACCAAGGTCGTCATTCAGATAAACTGAAAACTGGATGGTATTCCGTGGAAGGTCAAGATTCCCTCAGAGGTTTGATTACGATCGGTTTCGATGTTTGCCACGTCCTAGCAATGCGAACAAATCAGCAATTATTTAGTAAACACCATCAATGCGCTCAACGAATAGCTTAGAGAGTATAGAGAACAGCCGAAACGAATCTTTTATCGGAATGGCGGCCGCGAAGGTCAACTGCATTACGTGTTCGAACCCGAAGTTAAATCGGTTTTTTTTTAAAAGACCGTGCAATATCGTAGTTGCTACTCCTTTACTGATCAGAACTAGTGTAATTGTACAGAGAACCACATAGATGGAACTTGGGAGTAGCTGTACATCTTCAATGTACAAGTTCACTAATTCTATTTATAGATCAGTACCGGCGCCGGCCACGTCCTCACGGTCTTTGGGGAGGGGGGATGAAGGATGATTAGTTTGACAATCGTTGTTATTAGAGACCGTGAGCACCACTGCATCTCTACAATTGTCAAGGGAAGGATAGTTGTGTTAGTGAGGCAGGTTTTATATTTAAATCATGGATGCACTGTGGTAAGTGAAGCGATCAATGAAAGAGAGCGCAGTAGACTGCTTTTTTTTATTTTAAATCCAGTGGTAATAGAAAGAGGCAAGTGACAAATGGCAAGGAAGGGGACGGGCCTGGGATTGAACTCCCGACCATCTGCTCAGTAAGCAGAACGGGTAACCACTGAGCTACCCAGCCGCGTCGTGTTCGAACCCGAAGTTAAATCGGTTGTGGAAAAACTGAACGGAGTGTATCGATCAGCTGCATCCGATCAGGACGCTCTGTTCGCCTTCATCGTGGTCAACAAACGCATTAACACTCGCTTCTTCGATCGTAGGCAGAATCCCAAGCCCGGAACTATAGTGAACAACGTTGTCCCTCTCCCGGAACGGTTAATTTTGGAATTTCACTACTTATGTTGATTAAAAAACAGTTATTCTTTCTTTTAGCAAGCAGTTCAACAGGGAATAGTTTCACCCACCATGAACAACATCATCTACATATGACACGTCCGGTCTGAAGAACGATCACTTGAAGATGTTGACCCACAAGCAGTGCAAACTGTATTACAACTGGTCCGGAACGACCGAAACTTTTTCGATTCATTATGCAATTTGTTCGCCTTAAGTCCATATGTACATATGTATTCTTTGAATATTATTATTATTTGTGGAACTCCAAACACACATTTTGTTTATGTTCTTGTAAATATTTTTGATATAACTTGTTCGTATTGGTCTGATTCATCTGGAACAATTATAAGGACAATTTAATAAGTTGCAATTCGATGCATTTTATGAATTCGGAATCATCAGGATCGGGTGAGTGTGCATTCATATTGTTAGAAGAAATTCTTTCATTCATATTAATTTAATTTTGAACTTGAGATAGATAATAGGCAACGGTGTTTTGTTTTTGGGCCAGTATTTAATCTTCTCTTATGCCTTGTTCAGACTACAGGTTTGTAAAATAATACAAGGGTGTTTTGAACAGTATCTACAAAGAATATGTCATCAAGATAGCCTTGTGTGATGTTACAAGGCTGTAGTATGAACAAAGCATTATTCGGTGTTCTAAAAGCGAAAGCTATTTGGTTAGATTTGTTGGAGGTTTTGTTATCTTGGCAAAATCTTGAATAAATTTCCGATAGTAACCTAGAGTTTCTATGAAGCCTCGGAGTTGATGATGCATTTTTAAGAACAAAGGGCATTCGCAAAAAGGCAGAGTGTTAGTTTTCAACACGGAATGCTATTTTTGGGATGTCTGCGTTCGCTACTTCGACTGGTGGAAGCCAGAAGCAAGATCTAAATATAACGACCTATCGACCTTATCGAGTATGTCCGGTTGTGGAAAACCACTTCTAAACTTCCAACTGGACGAAAAAAAGGTGACAACAGCAACAAAAACATCATCATCATCATCATCGGCATCAGTGACATGCATCACCTTCGTCATCGTTTACCATGGGTTCCGTTGTGGCTGGATCGACTATCGGTTTAATCATGAGCCAACAACAATACAAATAGGGATGATGAATAATAATGATGAGATTTTTAAGAATTGGTTGGTCTTTTTTGTAAAAAAAAGGTAAAATGCGAGGGGTACGCCACTTTGCGATTGCACATTAGATCGCTGCAAATCCTTATCAAATTCACACAAAAAAACCATCGCTTTCACTATCGCCATTAATCGCAACAGTATTATAGAATCGCGAAATTAATCGCGTAATCGCTTCTCATCGTCACCGATTCTTACTCGAATCGCGCGCAATGATATTGATGTCTGGCAGCCATGACATTTATATTCGAGCTACTCTTTTCTTTTCTGGCAACAATGTCGAAATTTGTTTTGATTATTTCGAGCAAGTGAATCCAAGCAAGCAAGTTTTCCGAAACAAAATCATTTGTTTTGTTTACGTTTGCTTCGGCGCTAGCGGATACAGACTGAATAAATTTCCAAAAAAACAGTTTCTATCTTCGCTTGACTGTTGAATTATGGTAGTTAAGTTTGACAAGTTTGAATCTATAAATACTAGAAGACCATATACTAGAAGTAATTCTTAATTGCCTGGCCAAAATTGTGAAGTTACGTCGTTTCTGTAGAATTTTATGTGACAAAAATACGAATTAGGAATGCGTAATAAAAGAGTACCGATTTTAAAACAACTTTCTATTTTAGCCACATTTGTTAATAAATAAGTAAATTCCAAGATTGTTCTGCTGGTTGCGTCCCTAAAAATTGCCCACAAATGAATTGCACTAGTATCAACTGCTTCAACATGGATGTTGGTTAATATCTATGTAATGTATTAAACAGGTTCACAGGTTCTTATCACTCTGATAACGGGTTCGTATTAAACAAAGCATGATGGGTTCTCTGATTTGTATTCTGTATATTATAAGAATAACGGAAGTTGATGCATACCAAGTTTCGAAGTAGTCACTGATCTTAGTTATTAGGACAAGTTCATCCGTGTCATCTTCTATTCGTGCAACTATTCGCTGGGATATGTTTATAGCAAAGAAATACCAGCCTTTGCTTTCACCGCCCCCGCCATTAACATAAGCAAGTCTCTCTCTCCACTCATTAATTCAAAATCTTCTGGTTTCTCTATATAATTACTCAGATATTTTTTAACGCATTAGATTCCCTGCACGGAGGTTCACGAGCTCTGAAATCCACATATATCAGCCTCCATTCTGCTGATTTGCCCTTCGGTGAGGTCTTCCAGGGCCTGGAAGCCTGTTCTCTCGACCATGTTTTTAAGGTGGAAATTAGGCAACGAAGGCAACAAAATCCGTAGCACGGATAGTGAAAACTTCGTTTTTATTCCGATGTCATGTCGTTTTATTTCTGGCAGTTCTGGTTGTCAAATTTTTCGAGCAGTTCCATTCTGTCAGCGATAATGTTTATTCTAATCGCATCGTCATCGCGCTCTCATCGCGATTGATCGCAAAAATGCTTTCAGCACAAAGAAAATCGTAATCATCGTGGAAATTGTCATGCCAGGGAAGCTTTATCTAATGCTCATCGTGGGAGTTGCAGCCCCTCGGTAAAATGTCTGTCTTTTCCTCTGTATGAAAGCAGAAATACAAGAAGACTTCCTTGAAATTATTTTGGATTACCTTTATCAGCAAATGGAAATGAAAGAATTTTGTAATCATTCAAACTATTTGTTATCAACATTATAACGCAATCAAAATACTACAGAACTAATTCTTAATGAGACCCACAAAAATTTTGGATTTCATACATATAAGTTTATTCTTTATTTAATCGCAATCGCTAGCCAATAATCATAATTCAGAATAGTTCGGTTAAGTAATCCCTTACGAAAAACTAAACAAATTTCCATCGCAATGTTGCAGTAGCTCCATAGACTAACTCTAAGACCAGTAGGTCCCATACAAAAACGATTTTTTTCTTGGCTCAGTCAGTACTAGAACATCGTCCCAAGCTCGGTCTCAAGCTCAATAATGCACCCCTTATAATGAACTCACATGAACACACTCTCAAATACTCTGTCAAAATAACACAGCAAATCAAAACAAAGGCGCAAATATGTATAACAAGGTGCTGGCTTCAAGGTGTAATTCGGACCAAGGGGTTCTACAACAGTGAACCAATTTCAAATCGCTAGTTACATATTGATTGTTGGTAGCTCCCCGGATAAAAATAACCATACAATTACAATACAATAATATTAAATAACCTTACAATCTATTTCCGACCATAAGTCTTATTGTTCATGAATCAGAAAACTGAAAAATGCCTATTGTCATTACATTAGATTTACAATTCAGCCTATATGCTAGGATTTTCAACAATTGAGAAACAAAACAATTAATACTTATTGACTCAAATTTGTTCTGCAAATAATGATTTTTACTACAGTTAAGATACATAACAACCCCCCTTTTCTATTGTCGATGTCTCAATTTACATTAGATTCTATTGTGGTAACAATAACTCCTATTGTCATCTTATCGTGGTGAACAATACTATTAATTGTACATATTATAGATTCTATTGTATGGTAACAATATATTCGATTGTAAATCTATGAGAATTTTTTATTCGGGTCGTCCGATAATTCCTCTTTGGTCTCTGACATTGTATTGGTATGCCGATATCATTATGTGCCTCAAGGTCGGATCGTTCTCCTTGTCCATGTTGGCGAAATCCTCCTTCTAGGTGCCCTTGTAGTTGACGCATCGCTTAGAGCTGGGAAAGCTCGCAGTAAACTGCATATGGTAGGCTGTTACAAACAGGAAAACCAGTTCCCTGACGGTCATCCGTCGATGCTGCGGTGATCAACGGACGCGTTAGTACACTGTAGCAAGGTGGAGTGGCATGCATTGGCCGAGTTTCTCCTTATTGTAAAACAGCATCTAAGCACAGCTTTTTCAGCAGATACCGTCCCTCCTCTTTCACCAGCAAAATTTTCTCCTGGATCTGGGCAACATGATCACATAGGACCGCATTTTCCTTGCATATGATTCCAGTTGTATTTGTAAATAATATCAGCTGACATGTACACTAAATCACGTCTACGCAACATTGAAAATAATCTACACTCTCATGTCACTTCACTCAATTGTTGAGTATAATTGTATGCTATCTCTTTTTCTCTTACGGAAATGTTACTCAATTTTCTTAAAAAGTGGATCTACTCAAAAATTGAGTTGATCCACTTTTTAACGCAAATTGAGTAACATTTCCGTGAGAGAAAAAGAGATAGCATACAATTGTACTCAAAAATTGAGTAAAGTGGCGCGAGAGTGTAGTATACACGGCACTTTGCCAGTACTAGAAGTCTGTTCTCTAGTACGATAGTGATCCATAATTTTTCAAGTGTTTCTTCTGCACAACCACGTCCTTCCCTTTTGGGTCCATGCGCCCCTAATAATGAACTCACACGAACACACTCTCACATATTCTGTCAAAATAACACAGTAAACCAAAACAAAGGCGCAAATATGTACAGCAAGGTACTGACTTCAAGGTGTATTTCGGACCAAGGGGTTCTACAACAGTGAACCAATTTCAAATCGCTAGTTGCATATTGATTGTTGGTTTTACGTTCGGGTTTTCGGTAAAATGGATAAAAGTTTCCACAGGAGAAATAACTATAATAATAAATCGTACCCATTTATGGGTAAAGGAAGTTTACTGTGTACAGAAAAATCCTTAATGAGCCTGTGCACGCTGCTATAATTCTTTTGTCTTTTTGACTTTTACTGTGAGCCGTGTTTTGGTGTTGTCTCACTCATTCTAACAGGATGCTCGAAAACATGGCTCACAGTAAAAGTCAAACTTTTTATAGCGTGCACAGGCTCATGATTGCCACCCTGGTCTTAAGCTTGTAGTACACTGTTTGTCCAATAGCCAAATATTTGTCATAGGCAGATAGGCATCTGACAAACATCTATGATATCTGTCAGCTGACTAGCTGCCTATGCCAAATATTTGGCTATTGGACAAACAGTGTACTACCATAGACTAACTCTAAGACCAGTAGGTCCCATACAAAAACGATTTTTTTCTTGGCTCAGTCAGTACTAGAACATCGTCCCAAGCTCGGTCCCAAGCTCAATAATGCACCCCTCATAATGAACTCACATGAACACACTCTCAAATACTCTGTCAAAATAACACAGCAAATCAAAACAAAGGCGCAAATATGTATAACAAGGTGCTGGCTTCAAGGTGTAATTCGGACCAAGGGGTTCTACAACAGTGAACCAATTTCAAATCGCTAGTTACATATTGATTGTTGGTACTACAAGCTTTAAGCACGGTTCAACTAAATGAATCACCCCTCAACTCATATCTCTCAATTGTTAACCCCCACAACAAATATGCCAATCTGGCAGCTCTGATTCTAATGACAGTGTTTGTTTATATTATCGAAAAGTCAACAATTACGTTTATGCCGCAATAATCTGGGTCGTAGTCAGTAGTGCTAATAATTTATTTTTCAAAATGTTTGCTACCAAATCACACCGGTCAGTAGCTTCATTGGTTATCAAAGTGAGGTAAATTTAACATCAAATCCTGCAGTAATCTATTATAGTTATACTGTTGAAATTCCTTGACTTCAGATACCTGTCACAAGCATCATCAGGACAAGCCAATCCGCATAACAATGTAGACCAACGGGAAGTGGACACTTTGGGTAAAATGGCTGAGGATTGGTGGAATCCGACCGGTCCCTTGAAAGGCCTTCACTCCATGAATTCCCTCAGAGTTCCTCTCATTCGAGATGGACTCATTGCTACGACCTTGGTTCCCCAAGGTCAAATCAGAGCACCGAATGTACTTAATGGATTCAATATTCTGGAGGTGGGTTGCGGAGGTGGCATTCTAACGGAATCACTAGCGAGAATCCATGCCAATGTAGTCGGAATAGATCCCGGTGAAAAATTGATCAATGTTGCAAGAGAACATGTGATTAGGGATCCGAAAATTTCGCCAAGAGTTCAATATCTGGTGGAGACCGTCGAGGAACATGCACAAAATAATGTGGAACGATATGACGCGGTGGTGGCGTCAGAAGTGTTGGAACACGTCAATGACAAGCCCGCTTTTCTGGAGCATTGCATAATGGCACTTAAGCCGGGAGGCTCGATTTTCATCACGACACTAAATAAGACAACAGCTTCGTGGCTAGGTGGAGTTGTCGCTGCGGAGTATATCCTGAAACTGGTACCGGAAAACACTCACGACTGGGAGAAATTTATAGCTCCGTTGGATTTGCAGCGTATCCTTAAGACGTTCAACTGCAGTACCATTTTGATGCATGGGATGTCTTATGAATTCTGGAGGAACAGCTGGTCCTGGTGCAAAAGGATGGATATTAACTATGCTGTTCAAGCGGTGAAACTAGTCGATAATAATTGATAGCTTTTCTTTCAATAAAGGTAATTTAATGTACCTCGTAAATTTAGACAAAGTTTACATAATAATCGGTTTTACTTAATTTACTATTCAATCATCTTCGTCGTCCCTAGGTTTTTCCATTCGTTTGATATTCAACGGCAGTATACTTTGTTGCCGCTTGCCTCCTTTTTCGTATTTTTTCTTCACCGTCTTCATCACGCTGGTGTAGAACTTGGCCATCTCTTCGTCCGGTACGTCCAGGCGCATTTTTTGTTTTTCGGCCGCTTCGGCTCGTTCCCTTTCAATCAGCTCGGCTAAATCTTTGTTTTTCTCCAGCTCAATGAGACGTTCGATTTCCGGATTCATCCCACCGTAGCTGACACGTCCTTCGATGAGGTCCTCGCACGGAACGTAGCTTGTTTCGATTATGTACTTGGAAGATTCGTGTAGCATTTTGTCGGTGAACTCGTTACTGTACAGGGCCCTGGGAGGAGGTGGAAGGTTTTACGATGGCAACTTAGTTAGTCAATCCTAGCAAATGATATTTACCTCCCTTCAGCGTCATCCTTTTCTTTTTCGAGTTTTTCTCGTGTCCTGGACATAAATTTCATTTCCAGTATGCCTTTCGACAGTTTTACCTTGTTCATTTTGGTGCTCATGCTGGTAATGCTGTTTTTAAGAAATATGAAGGTAATAATTTTAGGAATAACAGGACAAGCAAGGCGAAGATAACCTGCGGAACGTGCAGATGGCAAACAATTTTATTTCGACATGGAGTTTTCATAAGGGCCAATGTCGCAAACGTAAACAATGGCTTCTTTTGCGCATTTTTTGAAAATGCTTACTCGCTCAAGTAAACTACCACTTCTATTATAAAGGGGAACTCCTGTTCTGTACAATCATCGTCATAATTCACTATGATTAAGTTAGCATTCTCGAGAAATTTGCGGAAAAAGTCATTGTTTACGTTTGCGACATTGGCCCTTTTTGTCGATTTATTTCTTTTATGACGTTTTTTTGTTTTCAATAACCGGTTGGGCGAGGGATTAATCGTATGTATGAGGTACTAGATTAGAATCGAGTGTACCAAATGAAAAGAGTTAATGAGCGAAAATCATTTTTATTGAAGTTTGGAAATAATAATGGATGAGTTTTGTAAATTTTAACACACCTCGATTAAAATCGAACGTATATCCGAAATTCATTTGAATTTTGTTACAATGTAGACTACTTTTTACTAGGAACTACGACAACCTCTTATGAGAAAATATGGATTGACATGATATTGATAATATTTTTTTTGGATATTACTCAGCTGTGGTATGTTCCTAACGAGCGTGCAACATTTTGTTTTTGTTGATATTTTCCGTTTATTCACTTCTCTTTTCTTCATCGAGTTTGACAGTTGGTGTTTGCAGCTGTTGCAGTTTCTCAGAGGCGAAGGTTAGCAGAAATTTGAAAAAGTTTCACTTTATTCGTTTTAAAACATAGAATTGATTAATTTTGAACTCAATCGAACAGTGGCATGAAACTATAGATTTTATTGGTGAAAATGTTCAGTTTTGGCAAAAAGCCTGCCCCGCCGAAGCGGGATAAGAAGCGCGATCCAACCGAGGTTTGTTTTCACACATCATTGCAGCGGACAAAAGATTAGTCATCAGTTAGGATTTTGTTTGATATCCGAGATTTTTTCTTTTCTTTATCGTAGTATGGACTGTTTGGATTAGGCGACGCTGGCATCGGAGCTGATGACGATAGTGATTTGGATGACGATGGGGATGATGGCGATTTGGAAGCTGAGTTGGCAGCAATTGCCTCCGGATCGGGTGGTGGAAGGAAGCCGCGAGCGAAACCGAAACCAAAGGGAGGGATTGTCGCACCCGAGGCTTTGGACGCGATGGTGGCCGCAAGTTTGCGAGACGTTGGCAGTGATGAAGAGCTTTCCGGAGATGACGATGATCCGGATTTGTTGAGCGAACTTGCGGATATCGCCGGTGGAGATGTAGAAGAAGACGAACCAGATGTAGATAGAGCATCTCCACCGAAGAGAGCGGCTTCGAGTGGTTCTGGAATAAAAGATTTGATTCAATCTAGGATTCAAATGTACACCACTGCGGAAGACAATGCAAAGAAAGCGGGCGATTCGTCCAAAGCAAGAAGGTTCAATCGAGGGTTAAAAACATTGAAAGACTTGTTGAAGCAAGCAGAAGCTGGAAAAACAGTAGATCCTAACGATATTCCCCCCGAAGTAAGTGTGGGGGCTTCCGCTTCTGGAGCTAAACAACAGTCGCCAAAAGACGAAAAATCACCCGACACTCCTATAATTCCTACTAGAACAGCTCCAGCTCCTCCTCCGGCAACACCAGTTATAGAATCAACTACCATGCCCCAAACGCCGGAATCAAAACCTCTGGTCGATCCTCAGCTTACTCTACTAAACGAAAGGAAGATTCAGTATAAAACTGCTGCCTTGGAGGCGAAGAAAGCAGGCAACACAGAAAAGGCTATCAAATACATGAAAATAATAAAACAATTCGATTCGGTTATTCAGGCGTTGGAAAGTGGACATGAAGTCAATTTGAATAATATGCCACCGCCGCCAGGTGAACAAGACATAACACCATCTGTAGCTTCTGTCACTCCACCGCCAGTGCCTCCTCGCGCAAGAAAAGAAGAAGATCATACCCAAAAAGAAGCTGAAGTGCCTGCGGTTGTTGTGCCTAGTAGCGAGCCAACTGCCCAAGAAGAATCAGAACAACCAGAAGAAGAAGAAGTGCTAATTCAAGCGTCCTCTATTGCGGAAGCCCTACAACAACGTTTGGAAAAGTATCAATCCGTCGAGAAGGCAGCCAAGGATGAAGGCAATGCATCGAAAGCACGCCGTATTGGCCGTATTGTGAAGCAGTACCAGGATGCTATAAAGCTACACAAAGCCGGCAAACCGATTCCGATCGAGGACCTTCCGACCCCACCCGGCTATGCGCCAATTCCGGTGGACGGGCCGCCTAAAGTAATTCCCAAGCCGGCTCCACCACCACGACCGCTTCCGGCGGCTACGCAAGCAACAACTCCCGGAGGATCTGCTGCTGCTACTGCCGGCGTTGCTGGTAAGTGCTAGCTTTTCTCTAAATGTATATGTTCATCTAAAAACTGGTCAGACAGAGCAATTTAAGCATGTTACAAGTATAGTTTAACGTTTGGATTATTGCATTAGGTGTAGAAGTTTTGACTATGGTGTAATCTGCCCATAAAAGCATATCTGTCCATCTGGAAAAAACAGCAGCTCAAAATTTATTTCTCTGTAGGCTGTTATGGATGGGACAACCTAGTTTTGGTAGTTAAGCTACTTTTTTAAACAAAGCATGGTACTTTCAGTGTACAGTGCAATATATTGTCGATGAACAATATATTCCAATGGATAACTCTTTTTCGTTGTAAATGTGGGAAACTCTTAGCACAAAAACTCAAACTAACGAACAGAATATTATGAAATTTTGACAGCTTTCTTTTGAAGGTTGCCACTAACTGAAAATGGAATTACACACGATGTTTTAAATCTAAAGAAACAAAAATGGGTTCTTCATTCGATACTCATAATCATCCCTATCTGAAATTGAATATTAATATTGACAGCATTAAGCATAACATTTCACATTACTCCATTTTCAAGCATCTTTATAAAATTCCCAGTAATATACTTAGTTCCTTTATATTCAATAACATTTGAAAACATTTTTATAAAATTTGAATTTAACTGCAGTGGCTTGGATAAAATATTGAAGTAATGGCTAAGCCAAATGTCACGTGGATAAAAACCACCAGTAGTTGATTTTTCATTGAAGACTTTGCTGGACATATCGTAATAAAATTGCAAACATGCCTTAACTCCTAGCGTATAACAAAGATTTTTCCTGGACGACATTACATGTGTATATTTCTTGAACCCTCTCTGTTTGACTTGATACCGAAAACACATCATTTTACTGATTGGTCCTGAAATGTAAATGATTGATGGGTAGCGGACAATGAAGTGGTGCTTATGCCTTGTTCAGACTACGGAGTTGTAACATAATACAAGGGTGTTATAAAAATTATCAACACGAAAAACGTCATCAAAATAGTCTTGTATCATGTTACAACTCCGTAGTCCGAACAAGGCATTAGGTTTGAGGTCCTTTTGAAAGAGTTCAATGTACAAGCTATGGTGATTATAAATTAGCTCGCGTAATTGATTTATTTCCTCTAATGAAAATTTTCGTTTGAAGCAAAAATCAACTAGTTTTATTAATGACTTACATTACAATCAATACGTTATCTTCAATAGGAATGTAAAGTCCAATAAATCAAAGAGAAGTAATGTAAAAAGCAACGCATTTCACTTGAAGTTATTTGTAATTGAACGGTCGTCCTTTTTTCTTTGCTAAAGGGTGATACGGTCAAAATTTGGTCAAGGGAAAACGCGTGTAAATCGGTGAAATCGTTTATTTAAAAAATCAAATTAAATTTCTTTTTCAAGTTCAATTAGTATAAAATTCAGGAAAAATATTCAGTTAGGCTTCCGCTTTTCCAAATCCGAATTGCCGGGCCTTACGCTTGACCCCTGCCATCAGATTTTGTACAGCCACCTTGTCCACCTTCTTCGCCGCAGAAAGCCAGTTTGCCTTGAACTGCTGCTCGTCCTTAGCAGTTTTTTTGGGCTTCTTTAGGTTCCGCTTGACAATAGCCCAGTATTTCTCAATTGGGCGGAGCTCTGGCGTGTTGGGAGGGTTCTTGTCCTTGGGAACCACCTGCACGTTGTTGGCGGCGTACCACTCCATGGCCTTTTTACCGTAATGGCAAGATGCCAAATCCGGCCAAAACAGCACGGAACAACCGTGTTTCTTCAGGAAAGGCAGCAGACGTTTATTCAAACACTCTTTCACGTAAATTTCTTGGTTGACAGTCCCGGAAGCTATGAAAATGCTGCTTTTCAAGCCCCAGGTACAGATGGCTTGCCAAACCAGATATTTCTTTGCGAACTTTGACAGTTTCGTGTGCTTGAAAATATCTGCTACCTTTCCCCTTCCTTTAAATATCTGCTACCTTTCCCCTTCCTTTAAAGGTAGGTCCCCTTCCTGCCGTATAAAACTCCTGTCCCGGAAGCTGCTTGTAGTCGGCTTTGACGTAGGTTTCGTCGTCCATTACCACGCAGTCAAACTTCGTCAGCATCGTCGTGTACAGCCTCCGGGATCGCGCTTTGGCCGTCGTATTTTGTTTATCATCGCGATTTGGAGTCACTACCTTCTTGTAAGTCGATAGTCCAGCTCGTTTTTGGCTCGATGCACGGTTGTAAACGATACACCAGCTTATTTGCGGCATCTCGGAGAGATAGGTTAGGGTTTCGCTTGAAACTACCGGCAACTCTCTTGCCGTCTCAGCGGCTTCCGGTTTTCGATTTCCCCCGATCCAGACTTCCTGGCTGTCGACAAACGTTCCCCAAACACTTTAATTGCATTTGTAACGGTTGATTTGGCAACTTTTAGCGATTTTGCCAACTTTGCGTGCGAGTAGCTCGGATTTTCGCGATGCGCGAGCAAAATTTTGATACGCTGCTCTTCTTGCTTGGACGGCATTTTGACAACTGAAGAGTGCATTCCAAAATCAAAATAGGAGCAACATTCTACACACACACACCTTCAAAATGAGGGGTGTTCAGGTTTTTTAAATGCAAAATTGAAAGAAATACGTCAAGTTGATATTGTTAGTTGATTTATTATAACTTACTGTAATGGCAAAGGTTTCAACTCACTATCTATGCATACCTTGTCAAACATAGTTCTACGTTCATTGAAGCCGCTAACCGAGAAGTATTTTTTAGTAACGATAAAGTTGTCCAATGTATCGGAAAACCCATATTTGCAAATAAAATTGTTATAAATGATAATAATTACGCGAAAGAATGGAAGCACATTGAATATCGAGTTACCCGAAATACCAGTGTCACAGTGCCGATTAATTTCAACATCCTCCTCAAAATCTAGTCTTCGGTGAATACAATCTGTGCGCTCTTTTACGTCCATTCTTAGTAGATCTTTGGACGGCTACAGAAATGGCAATAAAATGTAGAAGTAAAACCGCTTGACAAATGTAGCATTGTATGCACTCTTAAGTTGTCTCCTTGTACTAAACACAAGACGAATCTTGTTAAGACTGTTCGGTCATTGAACTCAAACATTATTCCAGTTTCATCCAATTCTTTGAACTTATACACGAGTGCAGGCATCAGTTTTTTAAGCATCCCAGCAACAAATATATTGCATAGCTTGTCATGAAATTCTTCAGGAAATGGAGTGATGCTGTAATACACGCCACAAACCGAGTGTCTATTGCTTTGAGAGCTTTGTGTGTCATGACTTCAAATTCGGCACTGTACAACGTACAACAATAATGGAACTATAACACATTTGCCATATTCCAACGAACTTTCTAGTTTTTCCGTGTAAGAAACAGTTTTTCCAAGTTTTCGACAGGTATTAACATCAGGTAACTACAGTTTGGTTCAATTTCATGTTGAATCACTGCTTCAAATGGTTTATGAATTATGTCATCTATATCTATCTAAATAAAAATGAGTTGGGGTTTCCTTTGTCACGATTTAACTCGCGAGCGGAAGGACCGTTTGGCAAGATTTTGCTTTGTTGGATTTGTCTTGGACACCGGAAGGTTCTTATGATGGTTTGAAACCCCTCTCTTCTCTGGAAAGGGGGCTCCCATACAAGTGAAGCACAAATTTCTGCATAACTCGAGAACTGATCAAGCAAAGGAACCCGAATTTAGCATGCGGAAGTTTTTGGAGGCAAGCAATGTTTCTATGGTAGTCAGAGACCCTCCCCTCTCTAGAAAGGAGGCTCTCGTGCAAATGAAACAGAAGTTTCTGCATATCTCGAGAACTAATCAAGCAAATGGAACCAAATTTGGCATGTGGGGTTTTCTGAAGGAGAAAAATGTTTTTATGCTGGTTTGAGACCGCTCCCCTCTCCTAGAAGGGGTGCTGTCATACAAATGAAATTGTAATTTCTTCATAACTCTAGATCTAATAAAGCAAATGGAACCAAATTTGGCATGCGGGGATTTTAAAGGCAATAAATGTTTCTACGATAGTTCGAGACCCCTCCTCTCTCTCTGTTAGGTTGGGGGGCGGTGCTCCCATACAAATGAAACAAAAGCTTCCACATAACTCGAGAGCTAATCAAGTAAATGGAGCCAAATTTGGCAGTGTAGAGGTTTTTGAAGGCAAGAAATATTTCTAAGGTAAATCGAGACCCCTCCGCCCTCTGTAAGAGGGGGATCTCATACTAAATGAAACACAAATTTGTGCATAACTCGAGAACTAATCAAGCATATGCAACCCAATTTGGCATGTGGAGGTTTTTGGAGGAGATAATTGTTTCTATGGAAGTTTGAGACCCCTCCGCCATCTGGAAGGGGGTGGGAGGGGGGTTTCCATACAAATGAAACACAAATTTCTGAATAACTCGAGAACTTATCAGGTTAATGGAACCAAATTTGGCCTGTAGGTTTTCGAAGGCAAGAAGTTTCTATTGTGGTTTGAAACTCCTCCACTCACTGAAAGAGGGGTCTCTTATACATATAAAACACGAATTTCAGCATAACTCGAGAACAAATCAAGCAAATGGAACCAAATTTGGCATGTGGAGGTTTTTGGAGGTTAGATTTCAATATACATAAAAATGAATTTCTGTATGTCTGTCTGCCTGTCAGACCCTTATAGACTCTGAAATTTCTGAACCGACCAACGTGAAAATTATATGAAGGGGTTTTGGGGCTGGGGAAGGTTCTTATGATTGTTTGCGACCCCTACTCTCTCAGGAAGGGGGGCTCTGATACATATGAGACACAAATTTCCTCATAACTCGAAAACTTATCAAGCAAATCGAATCAAATCTGGCATGTGGGAGGTTTTGAAGGCAAGAATGTTTCTATGGTGGTTCAAGACCACTCCCCTTTTTGAAAAGGCGGGGGTTCAAACAAATGAAACTCAAATTTTTATTATAATCGAAGAGCCCCGTGTGATGGTTCGAGAACTAACCAAGCAGCGCACGCACCGGGTTCAGCTAGTTCGCAATAGTTATTACTGGTAAAGTGTGGCCCATTTAGTATTGGAACAAACATTTTTGACTCTTACAGCGACCCTAGTCGTTGGATTTGTCAACTATGAAATCTTACACTCCTACTTCACTTTACTCAATTTTTGAGTACAATTGTATTCTATATCTTTTTCTCTCACGGAAATGTTACTCAATTTTCGTAAACAGTGGATCTACTCAAAAATTGATGTTCCTGCCAAATTCTAGTTTGTGTTTCCAGATAAATTTGCACGTAAATACATGATTTGGCAAGGCATCTGTAGTTGCGGTAGGAAGACCAAGGTTTTCATCACTGATTAGACATTTAATTCAGAGCTGTACAGAACGGAATGTCTCCAAAAGCGAATATTGTCATTCATCAGATCCCACAATTAACGTGGTATGTTTTGGCAAGATCTTGCAAGCAGCCATTACAGTAAAGCAGTGCTATAGTGGTATCAAACCAACGGGATTCAGTTTATACCGAAAGTACTCAATTCACCAAACTGTCCCCTGCTCAGAACGATAGAAAGATGTTTGGCTCTTATGAAGAGGAAGCAGAAGGTGAATGGCAGCCCGAGCAAAGTAGAATAACTGCCAGATAACTTCACGATAACTCATTTTGTTATCTTGTATTCATTTTGTTCTTCGCTGTTATCAATCAAATGCCTTTGATGATAACATTTTTAGTTATCAGTAGTTATCACAATGAAAGTCATGTGCATTTTGATACATTAAAATTGTTGATGCACAAAACAGCCTTTTCAAGTTCCATACTTTGATGATACAGAAAAGATACAGTTAATTATTAAATCTTAGTTTATTTGTGTATTTGGCTTGCAGATCGAAATATAATTAACAATTGTTTTTTCGTTTTGAACGGAAACGCTAACGCAATGCCGAATTTCGTGTTCTACTTTTTTTCAAATGATATTCAGTGCTGTTTTTAAAGGAATACATGTTGCTATAAATTGCGACAGTGCTAAGTTTTCTGCCAATAATATAAACTTCATCGTTTCGATCCACTAGCACATGTTCAACATGAAAAAAATTAACTCCAATCTTTACGAAGGAATCATCATAGCCTAATTTTTCACAACTTTCTCTAGTACAATATTGAACACCGTCGTAAGTGAATTTAACACAATGACTGAATTCACGCTCTACAATTTTGTCATCAATATGTAACGTTTGAGGTAAATCGAAAATTAACGTTTGATCAAACTTTAAACGGTTGAAGGGCTTAGAGCTCCACAGTTGAGACTGCCAAGTCTTGATCAAATCATTTTTCAGACTGGACTCATTATGACAAATGCGGTTTAACATAAATTTGTTGGCTATTTGTACAACTGGATGGTTATTGCCGTTCCTGAAGCCCAAAATCATCCCATTTCCATTTTCATACGGATAAAGCGATGAGTTCCACAAAGCTCCAAAATTCTTAGCACAGTCAGCTAAGTGAGTTAACACATGAACATTGAAATACATATTCTCTTCTCCGTACAGTTTTTGGAATTTACGAACAAAATCTTTTAGTTGTTTTTCAACCATTTCAACGGTTCTCTCTGTTAAATGGATATCAAGTAGTTGGAAAATACATGTAGAAAGCAGCATAAAGTTGTCCAGATATTTTTTTGGGAGAACACCTGTTACACACGGATAGAAATAGTGGAATAACATGTTCTCCCAATCGCATGCTTTATTTTTCTTCATGTCCTCAATTTTCCCCGGATATCGAGAAAATATGCTAGGTGTTCTGATGCGTAGCATTCTTTTTGAACTTCTGCCATCTGCTTTCCTATGTAATATGGCTTACTGTGATTTGATGATGCTGTAAATAACTCCCACAATTGCTTAACGACGCCAAGCAAAACTGAATGCATATAATCCGGAGGAAACCCTTAAGGTTAAAAAACAAAAGTCAGCAAATAATTATAAACGCTTGTAATTTATGTAATACCTTTTACTACATCAAAATGAGGAACTGAAAGAAACACCGATAACCCTTTGATCCCTTTGATAGGTATTCCGGAATTATGTGCTTCAATCATTAGTTGACGAGTTTCAGAATGATCTCTGTTTATACTTGCTTTGAAAGGGTAGCGTACCTGGTTACCGTTAACAATTTTTCCTTCGTGATAGCATAGAGAACAGCCGAACTTTCCGTTGAATTGGAACGAGTTTTGAAGTTTTGGTCTTGCTACAGAGTCTAAGCAATTCTGTGCTACCAATACGATGTATATATCCGATTCAATCGTAATTCCTTTGCTTAGTTTGTTTACTTCTTCACAAAATTCTTGAAAAAAAGTGGTATATTTGGTTCACCTTTATTCAACCAAAAGGCGGCCAACAATAAATTATTCTTATCAAAGCGAATGCGGGGTGGTAAATTGTTGATGGTAATAAATATGGGATAGCAAGGCTTGTTAATACTCCATCGATAAGCTGCCGCTCCATCCGTGTTAACGGACAAAGTTATAGTTTTCCCATTGGCTTTGGTGCACATTTGTTTAACTACTTTCCCTTGGTTGATATCGCTAATTCCTTCATCTTTAACAAGTTTTTGATAATCGGTTATTTCATTCCGATATTTGATCATTGTCTCTCGTATTTGTTGCTCAATGCGAATGGTAATGAAAAAATCGAACTTATCACCACCACACTCCGGAATTAAGCAGACAGAAATTTGAGGTGGTTGCGATTTTCCAACTTTACATTGGCATTCAGTACAGTAGTATACCCTAATGCTTTTGTACGGATCAGGAAAGTGAGCTTGGAATGCTTCAAAGCATTCGGGAAAAATTTTGGAGCCTGCCATCAAATTTATCATTTTCAGCAAATCAACTAAAGCTCTTTTGGTAAGGTGATGCCTTATGTAATAATTAAGTACCATAAAACGTATTTCTTCTGCAGTAACGACGGAATCGAATTTCATTTTGCGGCTTTCGTTAGGAAACATCTGTAAATATAAAACGTTTATTAGCTGGTATAGCTCCGTAAATCTTTGACTACGATGTTACCCTGTTTAGTTCTTCCCACTCTAACCGATTTGATGCTGAGAAATTCTGTTCAATTTTGTCAGACTGCGGTAAATCCTCGACATCAGAATACTCTGTATAATCCCTGAAGTAATGTTCGTCATTGTTGCCAAGAATTATTGGCGCAGTCAAATCATTTTTGTCTCTCGATCCGAAGGAAAATTCTTCACTAGATATGTCACATCTAAGTCTGTTCGAATAACGGCATTAGAATATGCCGTTTCTGGTTGTTCTTTAGTACAGCTCTCAGTTATATGTTCCTGATATAGGGCACCAGGTTTTTTCCTCTGAATTATGGATGATGTAATTCAAGTTCAGAAATTATGTTATTTATACAGACCTTTTGTAAATATTTCTTGTTGCTGAACTCGTTGGACATGAAATAATGCCGTTTATTTCTCTGGTGGCTCATTTTAAACAGCTTTCACTGTGAAACACAGCTTGATATGAAACTTTCAACAATGGATAAGAACGCTCAAGGCCGCCCGTTGTTCAATGACGCTTATACAAGGTCTGGGCCACCAGGCTAATTAAACGGTAAACGTGAGAGATATGGAAATGTACACAAAGGTTTTTTTTTGCACGGGGGATACGTTCCACTTATAGTATGGAACCATGTAAAATAAGACTAAATAGAGTTGATAAATTCACATGCTTAAACATTTTATATTGCTTCGATTTTGTTTGTATGCGTTATCTGTCCATCCAATGGTCAAAATACAGTTTTTAAAATTTGGAGTATTTACACCACTTTTTGCCCAAAACGTAAAATGTGATTCGAATTAGGTCAATAAGTTGTTCCGTTCTGGAGTTATCGCCGAAAACAAACCGTGTAAAAAAAACCTTAGTGTATAGTAGTATTTGTTTTTCCTCACAATGTTTCTCTTTTTACACGGCATAGCTGTTTATGGTGATGTCAAACTATCAGTACATATTGTGAAATGTTATGATAGTTTGACGTCAGTGCTCGCTTGTCCAGCAATGTTTACTATATTTTTGCTTCCAACATAGATAAACTGCCTGATGGGTCGGACCTTACATGAACGTCATTTCCCGTTGTTGGAACATTCCCGTTTCATTTTTCTTAATTTTTGAGTACAATTGTATACTATCTCTTTTTCTCACACAAAAATGTTACTCAGTTTTCTACAAAAACTGGAACAACTGTTTTTGAATAGATCCACTTATTACGAAAATCGAGTAACATTTTCGTGAGAAAAAAGGAGATAGTATACAATTGTACTCAAAAATTGAGTAAAATGAAACGGGAGTGAATGCTGCTAAGCTGTCAGATCCGGTTCTATACACTGAATAAAAATATCCACTGATTTAGAAGTGATTGCTGGCTATTATAATAAATTAGATACTAATTTGTAAATTGAACACTGATTACTAAAAAAATCATGAAATGGCACTATTACTCGCGTTTCTGCACTAATCCAGCTTTTTACAAGCGCAAATAGCCGCACAAATCATACTCGGTTCTGATAAAAACAAATAACTTGACGTTTGACATCCGTAATGAAAATAACTCATAGAAATGCAATGGATTCTACCGTAACAGCACCATAGAGTCTGTTGTGGCTACAATATTTTTTCCGGGTTGTGATGCGCTGGGTAATGCGCGAAAAAAAAAATGTTTTGTTTTGGATTGTTAGAAACGATTTCAAAGTTTCTCATTAAATTCATAATTTTTCTTCTTTTTTTTTGTTCTCAGATCAGTAAGGTGGCGTTTTACAATCTATTCTTCCTTATAGTTCAATTAAAGGAATAAATTATTTAAGAAACATCTTGTTGCAGAAGCATTCATCTAATGACGGCTGAATTCGTTCAGTGTACTTGTACATTGTGTCATGCTGCTGCTTCGATTGTTCGGTCGTGATCGTTTTAACTGGTGATTGTGTGCAAGATCTGGAAGAAAAAAGACATGGCCCGCAAAAGGCCAAATGTTGCAAAAAAAACGCGTTGTGAAGAAGGCAACGGCGAAAAACGCCAGTTTTGTCGAAAAATTCCTTCCTGAGTTGCAGGTAAATATAGTTTAAAATGATTGATACCTTCTAGCTTTCCTTCCGAGCGAATCGTCGCTGGGAACATTGTGAAAAAAAAAGCAGAAGATATTCCGTATTATGCACTCCCACTGGACCGTTTCCAACGTTTTCACAATTACGGATTCACGGATAAAGCTGCGCCGCGCTCTTATTCATGAATCCGTTCTTGTAAAACCGTGAAAAACGGTCCAATGAAATAGTGAAAAGCGCAATTTCTAATTTATTCCCATTTGTCTCACAACGAGAGTGCTATTTAACATAACCTTTATTCCATACAGCAAATGGAAAGCTCCTTGCAAAGAAGGGATAATAAAACAAGCGATGAAGTATCTATTGATATGAAATCGGTGGAAGAATCAGGGAGAGCAATGGTAACGCTCCCGGGTTACAACTTCGTCAATCATTTCTGCGCCGGGGATATTGATATGCCTGGGCCATCGTCGTCTTCGCAATTGCAGCCAATTGAACGTACGTACAGTCGCAAGAAGTCTATCAACGAACTGCTCCGGGACTGGGATACTGTTCCAAGTGCATCTGAAAGTGGCATCCAGATCGTACAGATCGATTCACTCAACGATAAGGGAAATTTAGCTGGATCATCGCTACAAGAATGTGTTATAGTGGAAGCTCAATCAAGTATATAGACATTTATGGTTATGAATATTACTGACTTCATTATAAATACTTAATTGCGGTTATATTTGTTTTCTAGAATGCTCTTGTGGAAAAGCTGATGATGTTGCCAAATACAAAGCATTAGCAGAGTCACTGCAGAATGAGAAAACGGCCCTGCTTTTGAAGAATGGACAATTGGAAGCACAAAATGCAAAGCTGCTGGAATCTCTTACCTCAAAGCTCCTACCGACACCAGAGAAACCATTCAAGGAAGAGGAGGGATTCGTCGATACAGAAACCATGCAGCGAATGTCTCACGAAGCCGGCTACAAGGATTATTTGTTCCTGAAGTTCCTTATGATGAAACTCTTTCCGGAAGGACTCGTTGGACGTTCAGTGACAGGTCGCTCTTCAAACAACCCTTCCGGTCGGCCGAAAAAGAACGCTATTCCAGAAGAATTGTCGCTAAGCATAGATGAGGCAACCAGTGAGGCAACTGAAGTACGGCAAGCCCCAAAAGTTCCGTTGGATCCAATAAAAGTTAGATGGATAAAAAGTAGGTATTGATTTTATCTATATTTTTGATGGATTGATATTAACTTAACCTAACTTCTGCAGGACGCCTATATGATCGCCGTATCTTTCTTCGCGATGACTGCGCATCAGCAAATGCATGATACAGAAATGCAGGACGACTCATGACTCGGATTATCGCCAACGCTTCCCGATAAGTTACAGTTATTAAACAATTTTAATTTGTTTCAGGTTTTAAATCTGACTTTGCAGAAATCAGGTCTTTTTGTTAACTTTAATTTTGTATGAGTCTTAAACAATACAAATAAAACATTGTTCGTCATTTTAAATGTATATTTGTCTTATCAAATGTCACAAATATTAATCATATTTATCATGGCTCATAATAGCAATTTGATAACACATTTTGCCATCGTAAAATCATGATTTCTCAGTTATCATGGATCGTATTAATAACTAATTGATAACAAAGTGAGTTATCAGGTTTCATAAATAAATATTACAAAATGAGTTATCAAGTTGTTAATCACGATAATGAAATATGTTATACAACTGATATCCAAGGAAAAAAGTTTTGTTATCAATTGTGTTATGTTGCCTGCTTATTCAACCATAACGATACCAAATTTGGTTATCAAAAGCATGATAACCAGAAAACTAAACATGTTATCTGCTTGATATCTGACTTTGCTCGGGAGTGTCGTCAAAAGCATCAATGAATTGAGAACCAAGCGGAATAAGATTGTCAAAACGGTGGATGAGAATAATGTGCGCCGGTTGATGAAACGTATTCCGGGAAAAGTCCGCAAATTACTTCGAAATCGAGATGATTTTTTTTTGTGTTTCCCTCTAAAGTTCAGATAATGTCGAACATTTTAGTTAAAACACAATACTATTTTGTTGATGTATATCCGAAATATGCGCAATAGTCTATGTTCCAATTCTAACTGGGCCACACCTTAAGCAGTGCCTACGTCGATCCATTGGCTAAGGTCGATTGGCTAAAGTCATTGACAGCCATGATCCGAAATTAAGTCACCATAAAGGACTATAAAACCTCTAATCCATCAAAAGAGCTGCTTTGAGAAAATACACTTAACATCGCTTGTTTCCCTTAAAACATTACTATATAAGGCTCAATTACGAATTCAAGCGAGCTAGTCGACTATGATACTCACGATTCAAACAATATATTCAACGAAGACTGAAATCGCTGCCAAAATCCTTAAAACTGTCAATCAACCGCATCAACAACTCGGGAGATCTCAATTCTGAGATGATTTCCACTGCCGCATCACAGCTTAAATCTTCATTCAGTCTTAGCCCAGATGGAGTTCCGTCAGAAACATATTCCCAGTTTCAGTCCTAAAGAAACATGTTGCCTCTGCTGTCCTCACTGCTATTTCGAATGTCCACTCAGTGTATAAGTGACTCCACTTTTTACGAAACTGCGTCGTAGTTCCCATACGGCTGAGTAAAGTGGACTCTTACATCGCGTTCATGGCTAAAAGAGTGCAGACGGACCACAGCTATACAGACTTGTGCTGACAAGTCTGTATCGACTCGATTGCTAACGCAAAACTACAAAGGTTTGGAGTTCATGAAAATCTCTTAAGGGGACCCTCCCCTGGATTTGGGCAAAAATAAGGCAAAGTTTGTATTTTTTTTTTGTGGGAGATTGAAAAGGCGTACGAACTTTCGGTTTTGACGAATCAATTTGATTATTATTCAAAATTTCAAAGAGATAAAAAAAATTGTAAAAATTCAAAATGGCGGCTACAAAATGGCGATTTCCGTAAGCCTCTGCGCGCAAAACATGGGGCGACAACTTCAACCCTGCAGCCTCTTGTAGTGGACAGAAATCAAATCTAGTTATCATTTCTGAAAGATAATAATATTTTCTATTTTGAACTAAATTTCAGACAATTTAAACTTAAACTCATTGCATACACAGTTAGAAAATTTAATAGTTTTCGGTAATTTTTTACCGAACTTTCAACAGCTGAACAGTTTGGTAATCCGATTTATCGGATTTCGTTAAAATTTGACAAGTTCTGGTAATTGTTTTACCGGAATACTGTAAAATTTCACTGAAATCCGCTGAATCGGATTACCGAACGTTCAGCTGTTGAAGTTCGGTAAAAATTACCGGATACAGTAAAATTTTCCAAGCGCTCGTTAATGTTTCGCTATTTTTTTCATTTCAACCGTGTTTAAAAATTAATTATTAATGCAACTATAATTTAGAAGAAAAATTAGTAATCTCCATTTAATTCCAACTACCTTTGCTTATCTTCGATGTCGAAGATAAGCAAAAGTGAATTGAAATTAAATGGAGATTACTAATTTTCTTCTAAATTATAGTTACAAGTATTCCACTAAACAGCTCAAACCCTCTAGGATTTATTAATGCAAATTTTTAGTTCAAGCCGTACAAAAAATTATAACCTTTCAAACAGTTATTTGATGGAGGGAATCGGATTTATAGGTCAAGCCCGGAACTTAAAGTTAGATTGAAAAACATGGTTCCGAGAAATCGCCATTTTGTAGCCGCCATTTTGAATTTTCACAATAATTTTATCTCTTTGAAATCTTGAATAATAATCAAATTTAATCGTCGAAACCGGAAGTTCGTACGCCTTTTCATTCTCCCACAAAAAAATACAACCTTTGCATTATTTTTGCCAAAATCCAGGGGAGGGTCCCCTTAAGTAACAATGGTTTCGTTCCTATCTTATAGGCGAGGTCATGTCTGATGTACCTCAAGGAAATCATTTAGGATAGTTTATCTTCTTGATATACTTTAATGATCTAGCAGGATTTGCTTCTCGAAGGTCCACGTCTTTCGTATGCCGATGACCTCAAGATTTTTCTGCCATTCCAGATAATCAACTATTGTTATCACCAACCTTTATCGAATGATGGTTGGACAAATGCGAGATTATTACTTTATCTCGTGCGGAAGATCCGCTCCTCTTCGACTTCAAGCTCCGCGACACGACAACCAAACGATCACCTTACGTAAAATACCTTGGAATCAATCTGGATTCCCGGTTGACATACAAGCTACCCATTTCGTACCTAAAATACAAGGCTTCCAAAGCTCTAGGTTTCATATTCCGTGTCAGCAAAGACTGCTCCGATATTTATTGCTTGAAGCAGCAGTCGCAAAGTTAGCCACTTGAGCAACACGGTTGTTGTTCTCGACAAAAATCGGCAAAATAATATGTGCCTGCTGCCACTTATTTTAACTCCACATTATGTTCATCTTATTCCTCAATTTTTTCAATCCTCACTTCACCATACAGGTCCGAGCAAAGCAGTGAAATTGCCCCAAACACCGAACGAGAAACAGATTGCCCTACTGCTGGAGCGCCAGAAGGAATACCGCCAGGCAGCCGTCGAGGCGAAGAGTGCCGGTGAGCTCGAGCAAGCCAAGCAGTACCTTCGCGTGTTCAAAGTTTTGGAGAAGATGGTTGAATCTGCCCGCGGGGGAACTCTTATCGATAAGAACATCATTCCGATATCGCCTTCGAAACGATCTTCGCTGGAGGACTCTTTCACGGTAGTTGCCCAAGAAGATTGCACTCCATCGGATGATGCGGACGTAGATCTGAACACGCGGCTCGAGGAGCAACTATCGAAGCAGTTGATAATGTGTAGGAATACTAGGGACCACCACCGGGATATGGGTGATGTGGCCGGTACGAATAGATTCGAAAAACTAGCTCTGAGTGTTCAAAAAGATCTGGACTTTGTCAGATTGGCACACAGGAAGCGTCTACCAATTCCGAAGTTCCACTACGAGATGAAGCAATTTAACATAGTCAAGTGTAACACGGATTTATCCGACAATGAAGTTGAAGTAACGATAGCTAGAGGTATCAACTATAACGTTCCCAATCCCAAGGAGGTGGACACATACGTAAAGCTGGAGTTTCCATATCCGCAGGTGAGTTTTTTTTAGGACAATTTTTTTTAGGATTTCAATTGCATTTTTTTAATTTATAGGATGATCCTCTAAAAGTGAAAACTGGTATCGTCAAAGACAGCGATAATCCGGACTACAATCATCGACAGAGCATCGAAATTCATAGAAGTCAACGAGCGTGCCAGAGGATATTCAAGAGACAAGCGCTCAAATGTGAAGTTTTTTCCAAAGGGTGAGGAATCAAATCTATTCAAAGTTTTCATGCAAATGTCCTGCCTGGGACATGGAAGTTTAATCGAATCACATTGCATTTACTTTGTGGGAAAATGTGTGAACGGACAGCACTCAGAAAGAATGATAACGATCAAAAGCATCTAGCACCTCAACCTCTGTCGTCGCATCACAACATGTACAAGCACTTACGCTATCCATTGTCTGTCCAGCCCGTCATTCTCGTCAAAAGCTTTGTGCGCGTCGTGTGTTGTCGACAGAAGGACATAGGATTGAAAATCGAAACGCAAAAAAAAATCCGATGTTATAGGGTTACCTATGTTTTCGAAACTTCTCAACTGTGTATGTAGATTTGGACGAATTTTATATATCCCTGCATGCGAACCCTACCCTCGAAACTGTATAGGAAAATCGTTTTTTTTTGTGTCAGATTTCCCAGTCTAAATACTGTTGTAGGTCAATAGAAGTTTTTCCTTTCTCTTCCGTTCCATTTTCGGTTGCTTATGACGAATCGCATCCTGCGTTAAAACAAAAATCTGCTTCGTCGTGACGATGAATTGCGCTGACCGATGATCCGACGACGGCGTTGGTGCCACTATCAGATGTTGGGGTGCTGGATGCTGTCCTTGCTGCAGTTGTTGTCCATCATCCAGGTCTAGCATTTTTTCATCCTCCTGTTTCAGAGGTTTCCTTCGCTCGGACACCCTCATCGGAACGGTCACGGTGAAGCTTCAGCCACTGGAGACGCAATGCGAGATTCATGATTCGTTCCCGGTAGGTATTTGAATTTTAAAACGCTCTTCTTTTCTGCATCCTTACCATTCTTACCGGGGTCAGAGGAAAAGACTCAGCATAGATATAAATATTATTGGGAAAAGTCTAGAAACCTTAGCTCTAAATCTCGCACAACTGATTCAATTCTTCAAACTGATGAACTTTTTTTGTTTCCTCCTCCATTTGGTGCTGCGTATATCCTGTGGTCTGCTTCTGGCGCTCACTACAGCTGATGGACGGTCGTAAAACAGTCGGTGGCAAACTGGAAGTGAAGATACGTGTTCGGAATCCAATCCTGGCAAAGCAGATCGAGCAGATAAATGAAAAGTGGCTGATTATCGATGCATGAGTTGTTGCCCAGCACTAGGATGCATATGATACGCAATGGTGATGTGGAGAGATTGACTGGCATGGGTAGTAAAAAGAAATGTAATGGAATCTAAACAGTAATCTATACATACCTATGTATCTACACAAGGCAAGGCTACGCGAAACAATCGAAATGAGGAAATAACGCTTTAAACTTTTGTTGAATGTTGAAATAGGCGGACTGTTGGTAAAATTGTGTTTTGACTCATTTAGTCAGTTTGTGATGAACGATAAGATAGATTTACAATGTCGAGATATCTTAGATGGAAATAAAAAAGTGCTTATGTTATAATCGATTATTGTGTTATTTTTTATCAATAGATAATCACATAAACTTCTAGGTGTACACACACAATCTGTTCGGTAAAATTTCAAACAGCAAACTTGATAAACATTACAAATAAATCTAAAAAACTGGAGCAAATTAATATTATATCAACACTTCTACTGGAAGTTCCACTTTAATATTATCTATTGATAAATATAATATATTTGTATTGTTCGTTGTGTTACGAGTGGAGACGAATTAAAATTTACTTTTTCAGCTGTTCTAAACTGTCAGAGTGTGGAGCAAAGTGTTTGTGTTGTCAGGTGTATGGTAAGTATAACAACTCTCCCTCTTTTTGAGAAAATGGACATTACAATTACAAATTAAGTCTTTGGGGAGGTTTGATCCGGTTTGAACACCTAAGAGGCTGCGGAGGCAACCTATTTACGGATTGCGGCGTCTTGATTGCCAAAGAACGACCAAAAGGCGGCTCAACAATAAGCTCCGTTGATGATGCAGTGAGCTTATCGCACGCTATCGGACTCGCACCAATAGTTACTTCACCAGCAGGCTCGAACATGCCACCGAAGCAGAAACAGGAACCGTAGTGATCATACGTTTAGTATTCACCTCCTCCCTAGGGGTGTTCATCAATTCTTCACGCAAATACGCACCTACTCCAGTGATGTTGTAGATGTGGCGTTCCCAAACTTTTCCGTCATTCATGCGAACCCGGTACCGTAGTTTACGAGCTTTTTCGGCGATCTTTCCGAACTTCCTTTTGTCTCGCGAAAGGAAGTCTCGAACTCTAATGCGATCTCCGTCCTTCAACAACCGTACTGCAATATCATTCGTAGACTTCGGTGCATTCTTCGGCAGCATTAGACCGATTCTCGACCGGATTCTGCGGTCAAACATTAACATGCATGTCGTTTGTCTTGTGGAAGGATGCAGCATCTTCCGGTAAGTCAGCCGAATATTCGAGATCTCCATATTGAAATCGGATTTCAGACATTCCAGAGCTTTTAGCTTTTGTTTGAAAATTGTTCCGCTTGCCCGTTCGTCGATGGATGATACGGAGCTCCCATTTTGTGCACTATGCCGTTCATCCACAAAAAATGTTGGAACGTCTCCGACGTAAATTGTACTCTATATGATCGCTAACTAGCACCGATGGCATTCCGGATGTTGCAAATATTTCTCGACACATCTTCACCGTACTCTCCGCAGTAGTAGACTTGTACACTTTTATTTCCAGCCACTTGCTGTACGCATCAACCAGGATGAAGAAGTAGATGTCTTGATAAGGTTCAGCACAATACACATGGACTCTGTGGAACGGCAACGTAGGTGTCTCCAAATAATGTATTCTGGTTTTCACAGGATCAGGTCCGATTGGCACACGGCACATTAGGAAACCATCGCCTCGATATCGTGATCCATTCTCACCCACCAGCAATAGGCTCTGGATAAGGACTTTATACGCGCCATACCTAAATAGGTAGAATGTAATTCATCCAGCACTTTTCGCCTTAACGCAGGCGGAACATAGACCCGTATACCGCGCAGCAAGCAACTTTTCTGGAGCGAGCAATAGATTTGGTCCACGTTCCTGGGCCTCCACTGATTGTCCGTTATTGGTTCCTTGGATGAGATTCCTCACCGAATTATCTTTAGCTGTGGCCTGGGTAAGTTCTGTAGCAATCAGCGGCAATGTTGCAATTTGGTTCAATGCGATGACGTCTGCTTTCGCCATCAAATTGTCCGGATCCGCTTCAGTCAGGGGGACTGGGGACATGTGTTCTCCAAAGATTTGGGATATTGCTTGGTTGTCAGTGATAAGCGGGAATTGCCGGCCGTACAAGAATTGGAAAAACTTCTTGACGCCGAAAATTATGGCTTATGCTGCAGATCAATTGCAGAATGTTCAAAACTCACCTGGAATACGAAGCGATCGGTCATAAACTATTTCAGCTACGGAGCAGTTTGAATCATCCCGAATGGCAGAGCGCAATCCAAGTAAAATCAATGGCACACGCAAACAAAATTGCAGTGGAAACTAACATTTCGAGGGTTAAATTAAGCGCAAACACCTACAATTTTCAGCTGACTATAAATGCGTTTGATTTTACCATACCTGCGATTAGATCAACCATAGTGCGGTTGATATCAATATGAGATCTGTCAAATATACCACAAATGTGGCAGGTTTTATCATAAACGTAGTAAATTTTACTGAAATTTCATGGTTGTTTTAAAGATAGGCGTAGTCGGGTAAAATGGTAGTTTTTACTACAAATTTTTTTTCTGTGTATTTTTTCCTCCAGAGCAGCAGATCAACACACATTACTGCGGATTTCAAGGTACGAAAAACACGTTCAACCAGCTCGATTGCTTGTGGGTGATAGGCAGTGGTGCGAGTTCGGTAAGTCAGTACCAGAAAAAGTTGCGGTTCAAATTGTCGGCCTTGGTCAGAGTTTATAGTTTCCGGAACGCCAAAGCGAGGTACCCATGTGTTGAAGAATGCGTTTGCAACAGGTCCGGCAAGCATGTCCGGAAATGGTACTGCTTCAGGCCAACGACTGAATCTGTCCACCATTGTTAGTAGATACCGATGTCCCTTAGATGGTGGTAGTGGTCCAACCAAGTCGATGTGTACGTGGCTGAATCGTCCTCTAGGTGTACCAAATTCTACCAACGCTGTCCTAGTATGACGGTTGATTTTGTAACGCCGCAATTTTTGATGTATTGATGTCCATATGAATTGAGTAGTAAAAAGCTTTCGAGTGGCACGAATGTCAGATCGTGGATGGTATGCATGATGATCAAACGATGTCGCTTTGGAATGAACGGTCGTGGTGGTCCGAGGCTTGAAACATAACAATAGATTTGCTCAGATGAATGACCGATGCTCCTGAGTTCTAATCCAAGGGTTTGAGTTCTAACGAAGAGTCGTTAGAAGTTTTTGCAACTCAGGGCAGTGGTCGGTGAAAATAGTACAATTCTTACCTTCAATCGAGTTTCGATAATATTTAGCGGTGAGCTTTATTGCTGTTAGCTCCCGACGAATTACGACCATAGACTAACTCTAAGACCTGCCGTTCTACGCATACTTGTCCCATATTGATTTTTGAAGATTTTCGTTTTTCTTGATCAATCATTCTATTTTCACGTATATTTGCACAAAACACAAAAAAAAATATAAGTTATTCGAAAACTTCTTTAAAAAATACCAAGTCTGTTTGTCCCATTGTGAAATTCTACGCATAATTGTCCCACTAACGAAATATCCAAAAGCAATGTATTTTACATCATTTTTACAAGCGTATTGTTCAGAACTACATAAAACTAGTCTAGTTTTATGTAGTTCTAAGATTCTAAGATGCTAAGGACTGATATATGTGGGTGGAGAGCGCGAGGGGACAGAGCGTCTTCATTTAAAAAGGTAAGGATGAGATTTCTAATACATTTATTCAGAATCATGGGTTAGTTCCATTCTGTTTGCAAAGTGGATGACTAATTATTGTGGGGTTAAAAAATGCCAAAGTTTTTCAAGAAACAAAAAGAAACTTTATTTTATTCCAAATACACAAACATAGGTAATAGAAAAAAATGGTTAATTCTGAGTGACACTTCCTTTCTTTGTAGGCAAGTTTTCAAAGAATTTGAATTTATGTTTTGGAACAACTTCCTGCAGCGTTGACAGCAACGCCTTCTTGCGATCTGCGTCGATTCCTCGAGGAGACTTCTGCCATGAGAGGTGTTGATTCAACGTGAAGCTCTTTTCTGCGATCAGTTTTTGTTGCTTTTTTGAGAAGGGATTGAAATAAATCACGTTTTTACCGTCTACGGAATCAGTGTATCCTAGTTCGTAGCGACCTTTTTCGAATTGGATGTTCCGGATACTTTCAATGTACGGTCGTGGGTGAATCTGGTTCAGTGTGTATTGACTAACTGTTAATTCCGTCCGAAAGAAATCGGAGGTCTTCATATCAAGCACATCTACTTTCTTCGTTGCCTTGGTAACTGCAGACTTGAAATCATCGAAGGTCACCACACGTTCATTTCGCATGGCTTTTTCTACCGCTGCATGAAAACTGTCGGCTGACATGAAGGTGTGTCCTGGTTCAAAATACTTCAGGACATTTTTTTTAAAGCAATGTCCATCTTGTTCACAAGTAAAACGATGTGCTGGAAAAAATTCCAGTTTTTATTTTGCGACGAACAGTTATCCAGCGACAAAGTTATTTGATCGAGGTGTCCATAGTGAAGAAATACTCGGTGGAACTCAATACATCGTAACTGCTACGACCACTGATATGTTCCGACCACAGGTATGCAAGCACAGGAAACGAGCGAGTATATTTACCAACGGGTGCGAATGTTTCATTATATGCCAAGACCCTCTGGGAAAACACAACTGTCTTCAATCCATCCAGACGTGGTAATTGTATCACCTTGATTAAAAAATGAATCGAATTATAAATTATAATACTAAAATATCAAATGTATTACTTTTTGTAGATCTACTGCCAAAACCAGCTGATTGGCACCAGCTGTATCGCCATCTGCGCGATATTCCGCTCGTGCTTGCTTTGAATACTCCAGATGTTCATTTTGCTTAGTACATATGGTGCATTCCAAAGGTCTGCCCTCGTGTCCGGAAATCTTCTGATGCTCTTATGCAGCAACACACAACTCGCATTCTTCATGACCCAATTTAACAAACGAGATTTTCATTTCGTTTATTACGCGGGAATACAGCGGGTAACTCACTTTGGCATCATGTGTAGCCTGGTAGTTCTGATGCATGGCTCTTTGGGTCAAATCCGATGGCAAATAGCGACGGTTGGGAGCATGCTCCCTTCTGTAGTGCGATATCGTAGGCCCGAATGTCAAAATATTTGCCTTAATTGTATCACGGGAGTCACTACTCCGTAAGTATTTGCCACGTGTTGTGGGGCACAGAGCACCCTCTTCATTTCCAGTGATGCTCCGATAAATTATGTTCCTGAAATTAATATGTTTTTATAAACTATATTATATTCTTTAACTTGAAACTCACCCACAGTGCTCACCAAAACCAATCGTATTCAAAAAGAAAGCTCGACACACGGCCACTGGAACGTTGCTGGCAGACGGCAGAGTGCATATATATGACCGGTTCTTTCGCAACTCTTTTAAAGGATCACGGGTGTTGAGCCGGGTTTTCACACTCGCAAAACTCACGTAGTTTTGGATGTAACTGCGCTGACCCTCTGAATTCAGATTCCAGTAGGCTTCGTTAATCTTTTCTCTGTCATCACGGGACAAAAGCTCTGGACACTTTTTGCGACAACCACAATTTTTCATGATGATGCCATGAGCCGCTTTTTCGTTTCTTGGCAGAATTCTCTTTCTGTATTTCTTTTTTTGTTTTTTTTCTTGGAGGTTCGTAAAAGCTGCCATCAGAATCGCCACTTATTTCTGCAGATTTTGCACAGAAGCTTTTCACATTCGGCTGTTCGGCACATATTTCTGACCTGCTAAACTGCTCTCCCGATCCGCCGATGAGATCGAACCCGTAAAAATCATCATCACTATCATAACTTCCGTATGCTTGCAACATGGCCAACGCATCCATTTCCGATTCTGAACTTTAAAACTACTGACAAACAAATTAAAACTCTCAACGCATGCGCTTGTATACAAAACAGACAGCAAACGTCATTTGCATAGGTGTGGTGGGATGATCTCAGTGGGACTCATATGCGTAGAATTTTTCAATTTATTCCAAACTTCTCGGCATAACAGTCCCACTGATCATTTTCCTTCAAAGTAACATAAATTGAATCTACAAACGAAAAAAAATGATAGGATTCATTGGAAATGTTAGTTTCCAATGTAATTTTGGTCATAAAAGCATTATTTACTACGCCATTTCTTTCCGCATAGCAAAAATATGTTTAGACTTTAATTGCATTTTGCTCAGTTGGCTATTTTTCAATATGGGACAATTATGCGTAGAACGGCAGAGTAGGTCCCTGACAAATTATATTTTTTTCTTGGCTCAGTTAGTACTAGCACATCGGTCCCAAGCTTAATAATGGGCCCCTCATAATGAACTCACACGAACACAATATATTCTCAAATATTCTGTCAAAATAACACAGCAAATCAAAACAAAGGCGCAAATAACAAGGGGTATTTCGGACCAAGGGGTTCTACAACAGTGAACCAATTTAAAATCGCTAGTTGCATATTGATTGTTGTTACGACCCCAAGCTTTGAATCGTCGAGGGAGTGGACGCATCATGCACTCGTATCGAGGCAGTCATCTTTCATCAGTTTCCTGATGGCAGGATGAAGGCCGTGCAACAGGCTTCGAGGACGCTCGCACCCGCAGAGCGCAACCATGGGCAACCTGAGATGGAGGCTCTCGCGTTGGTCTATCTGGAGATCCACATTCATCCTGAAGAAAGGACGGTTCAAACCCGTAAGGGAGAAAATATTAGGTACCAGTTGCCAGTGGATCACCATAGCGTAAAATACCCTCAATCATACACTTACTTCAATAACAGCAACTCCAAATTTAACATGCAATAAATAATGGCCCAAACACAATGATAATGATAAAATTTTCTTGAAACAGTCAACAAAGCTTGCTTCTCTTCCATCTTTCTCAAGATGCCCCTCAATTATTGCCCAGTATCTTTCGATGGGTCGCAGTTCAGGGCAATTTGGGTGATTTTGTAATTTTTCCGCAAAATCGACTTTGCCTTGTTGAGCATCTCCAACGTAGCTGAAGCGAAATGAGCAGATGCCAGATTCGGCAGAAATAGAGGAACCTTTCGATAGATGGGTAGAAACTGTTATTTGAAGGATTCTTTTCTGTAATATTCCCGGTGGATTACGGAAGTTGTGAAATAAGAGGAGCTCTTCAAGCCACAGGAGCAAATGGCTTGTCACACCAAAACCTCCCATTTTTTTTCGGTTCGAATGTATCGCACATCATCAGGTAAATCTGTCCTCTGCTCAGCGTTGAAAATTTGCGGCCCCGGAAGTGTACCGGTATCCAATTTGACGTACGTCTCGTCGTTCATCAAAATTCACCGGTTCGGCTTTCAGAGGAGAAGGTCATACAAGCGCCATGACCATTTTTTCGAAGAAGCTTTATGTCAATCCGTCCTCCTAGGTGCTTTCTGCTTTATGTACGTTCTGATCCTCCTAGGTGCTTTCTGCTTTATGTACGTTCTGATATTGTTAGTTTTTTTGATATTCAGTACAGTTCCGACGCAATTTCACAAACGGAACAATGTTTATGAACCTCATGTTTTTTTTTTCGATTTATCAGCTGTACTGCCAAAATAAACAATGTTTTTGCATACTCAGCGTTAAGTTCGTTAAGTTTTAACCCAAACTCACAGCTTCAGTGAGGCTAGTCCAAATTAAGTTAACAAAGAAATCTTAATTTTTGATGATAGCGTTCAACAAAAGACACAACAAAAATCTCCTAAATAAATAAAACTTGAAAGTGTATGTGTGAAAAAATCACGCTAAAATTTCGCTGTATTTTTTTGACCGTATGAATGACAATTTTCTCAATTCTTCTTCAACTGTTGTTCAGAATCCAAGAGTTCGTCAATTGTTGTGCAGAGTAGAAATTTTGAAATAATTTGATAAACAACGATTACAGTAGCAAAAAGCACCATCTGACTACACCTTGGAAAGACTTTTCACGGGTGTAAACTGTCAATTAGCCATCGAAGTGTCAAACAGGGAAATTATTATTTTGCCCTGAAGCTTGTTTTAGATATTATGGTTTCAGTTGTAAGGTGTGGCCTATTTAGTATTGGAACAAACATGTTTGATTCTTATAGCGACCGTAGTGGTCGGATTTGTAAACTATGATATCTTATGCGTTTCCTCTAACAACAAAAACATCAGAAGATTTTTTTTCGCCGTGCAGCTCGAACGTGTTTCAATGAAATACAAAATGGAAGAAAATAAAAATAATAGTGCGCAATCATTTGAGAAACCCTTTGTGGTCTGGGCCAAAACTTGCTAAAGTCAACGCGCTGCTATCGACATTTGGTACGACGTATGGATCGACAGTAAAATCGATTGTCGCTAGTCGATAAATTCGGGTTTCATCTGAAACCATAATATCGAAATTGGAGACTTTAAGGAAGACAAATTCTCAGCCATGTATGCTCTTTCTGATTTTGATGAGGGGAAATAATCGATATATTTTTGAAAATTTAAATAACTTATTGATGACTAAATTGCGTTGAAAATTGAACAAAGTTCAGTTAATTTGATTAATGAGTGTACAGATTTGGGGTGGTTGAAGCATATCGAGCTCAAAATCAGAAACTGACTGTGTATGATTTCTGCACAGATGACAATATTTAACATTGAATTTATTAGTGATGAAATACCTTCCCTTTTTAATTAGGTCCGAAATGTCTCCTGATAACCTAGGTACTATAGGTATGTCATGCAAATCTACGAGTTTAATTAACTTGGGGGGCTATCTTCGTCAACTAGGAAATAAAAACAAAATCTAAAAGGAATATTTATATATTCAAACGATAATATACAACCATCAAACAAGTAAATATTGTTTGTGTGTATCGCACACACATGATGATTAATGACCTTCGTGTACTCACTATTGAAAATTTGTTCACTTCTGAAAATTTCTTAATTCGAGTGTGAGAATTCCGCGCCTCCAATCGGGTTCGTTTTTTCTCGTCTATAGGCTCATGGTGGTTTCCCATTTCCAACACGTACCTCTCCACATATAGGATCGTACGTGAATAGCAATATTGATACGAATGTCCCAAATTCCCTTATTTACACAATTGGAATCGAAAATCAAATTCTGCGAGTGCAACATCGGCAAATTCCCATGGCATTGCCGCAAAATTGCTTACTTTCACTACACATATTGTCTTCTATTGATTTTGTCGGGCCCGCGACTGGTTGTAATCGTACCACAGCTAAAGCAATCACATTGCGTCGTTGTCATACAGTTGGCTGGAATGACACCATACGAGTTTAAAGTATATGTATGTCTTACGATGGAGGTAGTTATTGTGGTACGCGCGAGGGTCCGCCGGGGTGGTTGGTGTTGTTGTTTGAAGAGTGCCAATCATGTCCCACCAATTGCCAGGCTGAGACACATTCCGAATGTGAGCAATGCCACGATGCAGACAAACACAAAGAAGCACAAATAGTGCGCACTGATTGGCATGCGGAACAGCTTCGCCGACATGTTCAACGAGGAGGCATACAGCAGGACCGTGTTCAGATCCTCGGATGAGGTGTTCCGGTGCACAAACGGACGAATACTGATCAGGTGCCCGCACGTTTGCGTTTGCCGACAGGATACCGTTAGTGCCGCTGCCTGGAATGTAAGGAAAGGATATGTGATATGAAATTATGAAGTATTTTATCCTTTTTTCATATGCAGTAATGGAAAAAAGCGTAAAAAATTATATAGGTATTTAAACTGTAACAAGTTGGTATTATTCGGCTTAATTTGGGCAACATTTTCACGAGTATGTTCATTATGTACGTTTATGAGAATGTTTCATTATTATTGAGCATGTTGAGTTGGGAATTGAAAATTCCACAGAACGGTTCGAAGAACGCCTGACTGTTGATCGGAAGCGATAAACGACAGATGTATTTGGAAGAGCGTCTCCAAAAGCGGTTTCTCTTCCTCCTGAAGACTCAGAAAAAAGCATGGGTTAATATGCATAAAAAACTGTCGATGCTGAGGTCATAGAGAACCTTATGGCTGGGGTTAAGGCCAAGGTTCAAGTATTTGGATGTAATGGCGAAATAAATAAAATAAAAGGTGCCAATGTTCTGTTTTGCTCTCTGCAAATTTGGTGACAAACGGATAAACACTCGAATTTTGAGAATAAATTTTGTGTGTGCAAATTTTAAACGGTACAACCTTTTAATTCGTGGAGCAACACGCTCGCAAATGAATAATGTGAAAAACAGAAGAAAATGAGGAAGCAGTTTAGTAAGGTTTATCGGTACTTAATGATTATATTCGGTTTTTTGAATACCCGTTGCACTTATCATACCACCTTGGCAAAAAAGTGGCAAATAAGGACAGTGGAGCACACGCAAATCATGTTGCATAATAAAACATATATTCTAGAAGGAAATAATTTCGCATCACCATGAGGCTCTCGGAGTAGACAGCACATTTTTTGCTAGAAGAAAGTTGTTGAGAGAAAGTATTGATAGTTCCGTTAGCTCACGGCAGGCGGTGAAAATTGAATAGAAGTAGTTTGAAATTGAGCGGAGGGCATTGTGAGGTAGTATTTCGAAACAAGCATACAATCTTTTGCCAAGCATCCACATGCGGAGTAGGTCAAGGCAGGAACGAATGCACCACCTTTACTGGCAAAAGAGTGTGCGCTTGAGTCGTATGCTAAAAATAAACCCAAATGAGCGGGAGATAGTTTCTCTCCCATGTAGGGGATTTGGAAGTGCGAATAGACAGTTCGTTAGAACCAACCATTTAAGCTATCGGTATATATGAGCACGATCAAGTAGGGTGTATTTTATATTCTCATTTAATTATTTCAGCACGCTTTGCGACATCTTTGCATTTCAAATTTCTTTTGCATTTCAGGGCACATAGCAGCATGACAATGTAATGCTTGTAATACTCAATTTGTTTTTCAGCATTTCAGCATACGTTTTTCATTAAAATGCTATTTTTGAACTACAACTTCTATTCCATAAAAGACTGGCATGTGATAGTAGCAAAACATGATTGTTTTTAAATATATGTGTTTAGGGATATTACAATAAGATATTATATTTATCTCAGAAATCATCGAATCGGGCTCTTCGATCACTAAAACTGCTTTCTTCGACCTATAGAATAGTGTGTTGATTCTCAAAATAATAAAACAAATCAAATATCTTTTCATTGAATTTTTACTTTTGTTGAAAGGACTGATCTACTTTGCTTTTCAGCGTTTCCAGGGCTATTCAGATATTAATACATATGCTAGTTTTATTTTGTTTTATTTTTATTATTTGTAAATACATATATTATATTCTATTACGTACATTATATACATATATTCCAAAGGGTAAGGGGGAATACAGGGTGCCAGACGAAGTGTAGGCTGGATGAGGGATTCGTGGTTATCTGGCCCAAGTCATGGATGACAATTATGCCTTCCTTGATGGAAATGTTTCTGGGAATGTAGTAATGCGTTTTGGATGTAAACATAGATTGAAGTAGGTCGCGCTCAGGGACTGACGTGTTTGTGCTTCGCTGCTTGTTTTATCTGCAAATTTTCGAGAAAATTAGATATTTAGTGGAAATTATTGTGTAGTGTTGAACTTTTCATCTTGATAATGATTCGGTCACTAAAGAGTTGATTGCGGTCCAACACGAGGCTTTCGACTGGTGTAAAAACAAAGTGTCCCCGGTGCAGACGGAGCCCCGAACATACAGCCTTGCGGCGACAGGAGGAGCTCGAGCTCACCCGCGTCACTCGGAGATGTTTGGTTAATGGTCGTGGAGCGTTCATGGGCGACCATCTCCTTAAGAACAGAATGTTATCTGGAGGGTATGCGGACCTGACCTGCTCTGGTTGCTCGATGTTACAACCACAGCAATGGAATGTTCTGGAAACCCGGGTGAGCTCTTTCCATTTTCTCCTTTTGTGTCCCATTCCAATATTTTTTGTTTCGATATGTATGTATATGTATGTGTATGTACACTCAGTGGCATGGGAGAGGCCGAGCGGGGTTTTGTTGGCGGGAGACTCCATGTTCAGCCTCCTGTAACTTTGTCAATTGTCAGTGTTTTTGGATGAAGGTTTGACAGCATTATGCAAAATGTGTAAACCTGGTGTGATCAAGGTTTCATGTTGATAGGGTTTATGGATTTGAGGTTGTCGTGGCATGTGTGAGGGGAGTCATGTTTGGGCGTGGAGATTTCAGGGGTCCGTGTTTCTGTGGGGGGTTTGGGTGGCATATTGGAGGTTTCTTCGGGGCTTGTAGGGGTGCAGAGGATTGTGTGGGTGGGATTTGAGCTGTTTCCATAGGCTGGTTTGGACTGCAGCTGCGTCGGGGTTGACGTACCAGCGTGGGCAATTCCCTTTCTCACCCGATGCTGTCCTTGCTGAGGTGTCGGTGCGGGGAGGAAGCCGAGGTGTGCTCGTGTTGGTGTGTCAACTTTGACGCCAGCTGTGGTCCGGATCACTTTGTGGAGGTAGTTCAAGTGTTGTCCACATTGTTTTCTGTATTTTCGTAGGCTGTGGAGATGTTTTTAGTGTGCTGCCTGGGTCCTTCACGGAGGTGCGGATTTTTGGGGTTGCTGTGTCCAGGGATGACTTTTTTCGCATATGTTGCGATAGCTTCGGGTCTGTAGGTTTTGTCGGCATGGGGTTTTGATCGCATAGGGTCTATACATTGGTTATTGGATTGTCAGATTTTCGTTTGGAAGTATTGATGGTTGGCGGAGAGACAACGTGGTTTTTGGGGGCAGGGTTTTGCTCGGCTTTTTTTTTGCTACTGAGTGTATGTGTATGTTTGTGTATGTATACATGTGTATGTATGTGTCAATGTTCATTTAATTTTATAATGCATAATATATATATATATATATATATATATATATATATATATATATATATATATATATATATATATATATATATATATATATATATATATATATATATATATATATATATATATATATATATATGATCACATCACTTATCAAGGTGAATCCTGATCCATCGAGCCCTACCCTACTAACATAGAAAAACCGCCTTCCTGTGACCTTTGTGGGGATGCAGAGGTAAACACGGTCCCTAATCAGCAAAGGTCACACTAACTTTCCTTCCCTATTCCCAACTGATTGCAAGGATGTGGCCGACGCCGTTATTGATTATTAAAGAAATTGAGTCACTGAAACGTGTACAGTGAGAATGGTCGGTTACTCCCAGTTATTTATTTATTTGACGTCAAACAAAGTAGACCAATACAAACTACATAGATAATTACATGTTTACTTCCTTAAACTGAACTTAAATGCTATCTTGTGTTAATTCGCTGATTTTTTAAATATGTTTGCAATTTTTTCTTAGAATGATTAAAGTCGCACATTTCACTATACTGATTATAGAGAGTCATCATGCTGTTCAGCGGTCCAAATTTAGCATAATCAGTACGGTGACGATCAGCCGCGAATAGATTACGATTACGTAATTGTCGAGTTGGAGCATAAAAATTCAGCTTTGATAAAAGATCAGTTGAGTCAATGCGATGTGATACCAAATCGTTTACAAACAAAACTTTTGCAAAATCCCTACGTTCTTTCAAAGTTTGAATATTGATCAGCATACAACGTGCCTCATATGCTGGTAGTGGTAAAGCTGTCCATCCTAGCCTGCGTAGTGCATATAATAAAAACTGTTTTTGAATTGACTCTATTCTTTCTCATGTTTTTTTATATAGGGGGACCAAACAATACTACAATATTCTAATATTGACCGCACATAAGCAACATAAAGAGTTTTAATTGTATAAGGATCTTGAAAGTGGTATCCAAAACGTTTTATAAAATTAAGCATATTGCCTGCTCTATGGATTATCGTGTTATAATGATCTACAAATGTAAGTTTTGAGTCTAGAATAATCCCTAAGTCTCTTATCTTATCGCATTTTTGGACAATTTCATTTCCTAATATGACTTGAACATTTGGTGTGCTTTGTTTTCTGCTGTACGTAATAAGATTACATGTTTTAACATTTAGTTTCAATAGACTTTTGCAGCACCATGTATGGAAGATTTGAATTTCATTACGAAATACATTAATGTCATTATCGTTCTTATTTTTTAGGTACAGCTTTATGTCATCCGCATATACGAGAAAATTAAGTTTTTTTTAAAATAAGTGATATGTCATTGACGTATAAGATGAAAAGAAGAGGTCCTAAATGTGAACCTTGAGGAACCCCCGATGTGACTTGGATTGGAATAGACATTTTATTGTTAAACTTTACAATTTGCTGATTGTAAAGTTTAACAATAAAATGTCACGTGGTTAATTTGGTTAAGCCCTAAAAACGCAACTTTCTCAAAAATGAAATGCAATGTTTCGTTATCACCAACAACAGGAAGTAAAATACTCTCATTTTCCGAGTCAGGAATAAAATCTGCATTGCGCTGATTAAAATCGCCATATATATGAATTTTATATTCAGGAGGAAATTGAGTTATAGTTTCTTCAGCTGCTTGAAAGAATAATTCGTATGTTGACTTACAAGCTTGATCTGGTGGAAAATATACTGTTGCAAAAATATGAGTTTCACCAGCAATATGTGTTTTCACCCATACATGCTCAAATTCTTTAAATTTAGATGAAACCAGGAGTTCTGAACTAAAATTTGATGAAACTGCAATGAGAACTCCTCCGCCAGACAATCTTTGTGTTAAAAGTAAATCCCGGTCATCCCTAAAAACATTATAATCACTTCCAAAAATTTCTTCACTTTTAATACTATTATTCCAGCTTGTTTCGGTACCCAGGATAATCGAAAAATTGGAACCTAAAATATTTTTATGTATAACATTCATTTTTGCTGCACTTTTCATGCGATTGAAATTCTGGCAATACACCAGAATTTCGGTGGAAGGTAATTGTGGAGAAATTGATCGAAGTACGTCATTATTTAAAACTATAGATACATTACCGGGCGCGTCCGGTTCGTTATATTCTACCTCTATAGAGTGCGTCAGGTCGTGCGAAAACACGGCCGCTCACAGGTTGTTGTTGTTGTTGTTGTTATTGCTGTTGTTATTGTTAGAGTTCCTCCAGTTGCGGTTATTATTATTGTTGTGGTTGTTGTTGTTGTTGTTGTTGTTGTTGTTGTTGTTGTTGTTGTTGTTGTTGTTGTTGTTGTTGTTGTTGTTGTTGTTGTTATTGTTGAAGTTCCTCGTGTTGCGGTTATTATTATTGTTGTGGTTGTTGTTGATGTTGCTATTGTTGTTGTTGTTGTTGTTATTGTTGTTGTTGTTATTGTTACTGTTGTTGTTATTGCTGTTGTTATTGTTATTGTTAGAGTTCCTCCTGTTGCGGTTATTATTATTGTTGTGGTTGTTGTTGTTGTTGTTGTTGTTGTTATTACTGTTGTTATTGTTAGAGTTCCTCCAGTTCCAGTTATTATTATTGTTGTGGTTGTTGCTGTTGTTATTGTTGAAGTTCCTCGTGTTGCGGTTATTATTATTGTTGTGGTTGTTGTTGTTGTTGTTGTTGTTGCTGTTGTTATTGTTGAAGTTCCTCCTGTTTCGCTTTCTACGGTTGCGGGATTTTTGAGCACCTATTTCCTGCTGTCGTCGACGCAGTTGACGCAAATCATAGGCTGACCAATCAGCTCTCCATACATTTTTGGCACCTAGTTGACGCCAGCCAGAACTGCCTTCTAAGGGCTCGTCGACATAAGATCTAGCGAGTGCAAGATCTTGAGCTAGCTCATCAGCAAGAGAGAGCTGATGGCTGTTGTTAATTGTTGCAGGTTCAGGAAGTTGCAAGGCAGCCACTGATCGCGATAAATATTTTACTTCGTTAAGGATTGCCGCTGCCGGGAATTCCTTTGTTACAACTTCAACTATGTTTAGTTGTATTGACGAAAGTTGATCTTCCAATTTATTAAAACCTGCTCCAGTTTTTGCGCTATTTTGCCGCCGAGTGCTTCATTCATATGTTGCACGCTTGATTCAAAAGTGTCAGCGTTGCAATTGTTACGTACCACCGATGCCACCTTATTTATTGAGGACAACTCACTTTTTATGCTAGTGAGAATAGTTTCCATACCCTCAATAGCTTCCGAAACAACATTTGGTTTTTCTTGGTGGAGAGCAAGTCGGTGCATAACCTCTGTGTTTTCATTAATTTGCTTAGCCAGGTGCATTTGTTGTTCTGCAAGAACGTTGAAATCAAAAGTTGCAGTCACCAGAGTTTGACATGATCCACAACATGGTAGCAGAAACGACGACGGGTCAACAGCTTTTTTGTCTTTTTTCACGTTTCAAAGTGAGCCTCGGGGTACTACCACTCCCACACAGGCGGCGTGAAATTTTCGTGTACATCCAATACACGTCCACATAACCGCGTCAACAGACGAGTCTAGCAAGCACACTTCACAATTAATTTGACTCATTATGGCACCGGCAAGTAGCACACAGAACAAAATGAAAAGTAAGCAAAATAAAATAATGAAAACGCGCGTGGTCGCGAGCGATTTAAAACGCGTCCGAACTGATCGACGATCAATAAGCGAAAAAAAAAGCGAAACTCCCAGCCCCATTCAGTTGATTCATTGTGCAATTTCACTGATTCTGATCAATCACGGAGTAGCAACCATCGATACGTGCAGTCAGTCAAGCTAAGCCTAAGCTAAGCTAAGCTTTAGCAATGTCGATAAGTTCTTTTTTTAGATTAGTTAGTCGATTCCCTTTTCAGCTTTAATCCAACTTCAATGATACACTACACTAGGGGATTTAGGAGTACAAATAGACAGTTCGTTAGAACTATTTATGCTATCGGTAGTATATGAGCACGATCAAGTGCACAATCTTTTACCAGTCAAGATGATACATTTGTTCATGCCTTGACCTACCCCGCATGGGGATGCTTGGTAAAGGATTGTGTACCTGTTTCGAAATACTACCTCACAATGCCCTCTGCTCAATTTCAAACTACTTCTATTCAATTTTCACCGCCTGCCGTGAGCTAACGGAACTATCAATACTTTCTCTTAACAACTTTCTTCTAGCAAAAAAAGTGTTGTCTACTCCTAGAGCCTCATGGTGATGCGAAATTATTTCCTTCTTAAAAACAACATCATCACAGATCGTTACCCCGCGTATGGGAGAATACAAGGAAAGACTATATCAGTGAATAAAGAGAGTTTGATTATTGGCTCAAGCTGATGGTATTTTATTGTATATTTATCGAATGTACCACTCAAGTTGGTACGAATTGTTGGTGATTAACAGTGAATTTGAATATCGGTCATGATCCGAACAATGATAATCAGCAACATTCCCTATATTGCATAGTCTTTTTAAAATAGTGTTAAAAGCAAGCTGTAGTTAGTTTAAGACCGATCATCTAAAATAATCCAATGAATTATGATAATTTTGGTGGTGTTGTCGAAGTTCGTGTTGAAAAGGAGATTAAAATAATGTAGAAGTTATTCATTGAAGGATAGTTATGTTGAACAATATGAAATTGGTGGAATTGAGGATTGCTATGTGTTATCACTGTAATCTGCACTACGGCAACGGTCGTGTTTTTTGTACAACTCCTTATAAACAGTTGGTAAGTAGGATATTAGAGCAGAAACCCAGAAAGAAATATTTGAATTCAACCAAGAATCAGGCATTGCATGTTAAACCTACCGTAAGGTTCGGAATTACTGCCAGGCCTATCGGGAATCAGTAAACGTGAGTAATCAATCCTCTATTAGTTGTTTTAGTAAGCTTATGCATTTGTTATGTTGAACAGGATTTTTATAATCTTCGTTTTCAACTTCGCTGGGACGAAATAAACAGATTATAAACGGGAAAATTACGTTCTACCTCGGTGTGCCAACACTATGACATTGATAACAGCAGATCGAACATACTATTAAACTTGTTGGTGAGACGATGCTGTTCTCAATAACAAACTGTTTGATACAAACAAAGCAAATGGCTAGGATCTATTCCACTTTGAAAGCTAGGGTGATATTGAGGTTTATATCGATATTATTATAAATGGCAAGAATGAGTTTATTCAGTTTATTATTTTTTTAATTTCATTTCAGTGTTGATTTTGAATGTAATATTGAAGTTAAGAGAAGATCTCGTTAAGGTGGTAAAATTTAGAGGTGATGAAAGGCTTGTTAAGATGTTGAAATTATGAATCCTGATTTGAAGGTTTATTTCATGATTGAAAATTGAGGGGGTGACCCCGGCGTAGTGGCTTACATTCATACCTCTCACGCCAAAGTCACGAGTTCGAATCTTACAGCCGGACAAGTTACGAAAATACCCAAAATGTATTTGAGTGACTACGATGGGAGATGAACTAGCCAGCCCAGGGCTAAAAATCTTGATAATATAGAGGAATAAAAAAAAATTGAAGATTGTGAGAATGATAGTGATTTAGATGTTAACAGAAAGAAATTGTTCCAAACGCTCAAAAGTAGTAGTTTATTTTCACTCTCTTCCCCTGTAATTCTCGCTGAGTAGATATTCAAATTATGTCAATTTTTGAAAAAAGCCCTGAAAAAGCAATGCAAGTAAATTAATGTTGAGATGGTGAGAGTAGCTAGTATTACAGCGATGGTCGAAGCTTGCATCCTCGCTTGGGTTACGACAGTGATCACACCTAATTCTCTAATTTGACTGCATTGCTGAACTGTGTTTTGGCCTATAGTTATTGCTTCATGTCTTTCTTGTAAACAAAATAGAATGGCATGTTTTGACTTTTCACTCGAGCAGACTTTTCGCACACCAGGTGTAGAATTATCAATTTGGGCTGCAAAATGGTGAGTCGACAACTGTGATGGAGCGTGCGTCCCCGCAACATAGCTAAGGCAGTCGAAGGATTTGGACTGGACAAGGGTTCGTGGAGTCGCCAGTCCCTTGTCATGCGAAGACACGCGGCCTTCTGGCCGTAGTCTTCCGAAGGTCCTCACTGAGATCGGCTGACCCTGCTACAAGAAGCCATCACGTAGGCTATTCTCTCAGAACAACCTGCTGAGAATAGTCCTGCAGCCATAGGTAATCCTTGCACTGATGGTGGGTTCTTATTACACATCACATCACATCACATCACCAGGTGTAGAATTGTCAATTTCGTTTTGAAATTAACAAAGTTAACAAACGACCATGTAGTAAAGTTATTATAGTTACGACGAGTTGGGGCGAAATTCATCAATGAGCTGGCTAAAATGAGTACCTAATTAAGCATATCCTTTACTGCAAGCGAACGAACGTGTCCCTACTTATGGTTGAGTAAAAGACCAAGCGTCTACTCCAATCCAGTGCAAGTGCTGGGGAAAACTTCATAACGAAGTTCATTCACAAGCCCATTCATGCACCTTGAACTCATCCGCTTGAGCGTGTGTTTTGAGAAGCGACAATGTTTCATGTTCTTTCTTACAAAAAAAGCCCCATAAAACGTGTTAGACTACATATGTACAAAGTTCGGTAGGCACCGAACAGGAGCGATAAGTAGAACACGATGGCCAAAACCCGCGTAAAAAAACATTTGTACAGCTGGTGTCTCATCAAACCAAGGTGCGTTGGTCTGGATATTGGGACGGACCGATACCCAACAGATACGGACGTAGGAGTTCTGTGTCGTGATATTCAGGTTAGCTGCATATAATTTTACCTATTGGCATGTGCAGTGAAGAAGCATAAAAACCCGAAATAAATGTATCAAAAGACTCAGGGAGAATCATGCCCGGAAATATAGAAGAGTTGCTAATTTTGAAGATCTTTAAACGGCTCTGCTAACTTTGGATGCTATAATTTCACTTATAAATAGGATCACTACATCAAAACCAAGCCAATATCCAGAAAGCGCTAAAAAAAACTTAAATAGGTAACTGTTACGATCCTAAACCGTATCATTTTGTCCACCATTTAACAGCCCGTAATTTCAAAAAATGATCAAGGTTCATTCATTCTGTTTCCTTTTAATCAAGTCCTTCCCATAATCCGAAAGCATACCTACATAAAACCACGCCCGGACTTCTTTGAAAATTATTGTAGGCAGTTCGAAGATGACAAAAAAAATGATTGTATCTTGACATATTAAAAGGCTAGAGTACTGCTATCATCCAATAGTTTGTGTTTTTTTAGTGAAACGAAAAACTTTCTTCACCATAGAAGGCCACGGAAAAATCAACGAAAGAAGTTACATCAGAAAAGCTCATTGAAGATTGTATTTTCCGCGAAAAACACATTTCTTTGATTTATGCCCACCTAGTAATTATCAATTGCCCCGGGGGATCGTAGTGTACTGTGCTCTAAGCGAGACGTGAAAAGTTTTCTGCTGTTATTTTTGCACCGTTGTATTTTTCAAAGTTTTTCTTGTTGCCTGTTTCTTATTCTATACTTGATCAACTGAAATTCAGCTAAATATCCTTTATATGTTTGAAACCCAATTTAGGTCCCGTAGAGTAAAATTTTAAGGTAAACATACAAGACCTCAGCATGGGGAGAAGGGAGCACGGATGTCATCTCCCACATAGTATTAGGTAAAGATTACTGTTCTCTGTTTGTTGCATCGTGCCAACCGCTGAATGTCATAGCTGTATGTTTTAAGGGTGGTGACCAGAAACTAAAGGAACCCATTACCCCGTTCGGTGAATTGGTGAGCCTTTCCAAAATATTGCAGGATTTGAAAGTGTGCTCTGTGTAACTTCTCAAAGAAATAACTGGTGTCCGACGGTTGCTCTAATTAAGTCACCACGGCGAACCGCTCACCGTATTACACTTTGTAAGTGGCCCCAACAGCAAAAGACTTTGATTAAATGTTTGTTTGTAATCCATCATTACAAAAATATACTGTAGCGGAATATTCGCCCATATTGAGCCACCATCAAACCGGAAGAATGTTATTCGAAGCTGAAATAATGTTAATTTCGTTCGACTGTCCTGGAGCATAAGCGTATCATTGTTCTTTTACCTTTAGCTTTGGAATGACACAGAATGCCCTCAATTGAGAACTGTGGTTGTGCTTCAAAGAACACTTAATTGATAAAATATTGTGCACGGAAATCCAAGAAGAAGAAGAAGAAGAAATACTCAAGTAAATTTGCCAAAACCGTCCAGCTATATTAAGTTTTATTAAAATTTTATGAGAGCCACTAGAAATCAATTTGGTGCCAAGAAGGAGCCAGTAGGTTTCATATTTTAGACAGGTTTATGAGGTTATGAAAACCTACACAGCTTGTTTACAACTATCTTAAAACCTTGTTTTCTCAAATTCCTTTTACACATATCAAAGGTTTTATTTCGACCTTATGAACTCGTAAAATGCTGTTTTGAAATGCCGCTTTAGGACTCATTCATATTATCTTGTGGTCAGTTGAAAAAGTTTTTTTAAACCCAGGTTGCCTCCAGTAAAGGCATTAAATGGCAAATTGGCATTTTGGGAAGACAATGTGGTTTCAAAAGGGCAAAAAACATGGCCAAATAGTTTTATAGTAGTCATAGCGAAAATTAATTGGCTTTTTGGCAAAACGGGGATTTTTCCAATCGCCATATTGAAACATAAGGCATAATTGAAATGCTTATAAATAAAGATACCAAATTTTATATGTAATACAAATGAACTGTAGATCGGAGATCAATTTGGGTATTCATATAAATAACCCTAGTAGCACACTTGTTGCCATTCGGTTGAAATAACATAAATATGACTTGCTAAGTCATAATCAAGTTAATACAACTAATTATGACCGTAGTGTGCTACTTGGGAACCTTATTCAACTTTTTCAATTTTCAGAAAATTTCATTTTCATTGTCACTTTGCAGCATTTGGTGGGGCAATAAGAGCGCAAGTCAGTCCAATGCCGATGGTGAAGGAGGGGTAATGGCGAACTAGTCTATTCAGACCACATGAACTCCATGGGAAGGAACAAGGATAGGTTAGGGTAGGTGGTTAAGGTAGGGCGTTTTGGACCGGCTAAAAATGCTACAAAAAGAAAATCATAAGTCGAGCACTTGACACTGAAGAAGTCTGTACGTCGCAGATGAAATAGGCCTATCTGTCAGAAGATAAGTCTTCTCAAGAGGAATTTAATGGAATTTGTTTGCCTTCACTAGTGATTATTTGGAAAAAGTGTTTCAATGTTTTTATTTTTTTAAAAGTGATAAAATGAAGTGTTAATTTGAAATTATCCTTGTTTTCCAATCACAATCGTTCTACTAACACGCTCAAAAATATTTATTTCAAAATAATGATTTTTTTTTCATAAAAAAAATATAAAGGTGAAAGTGATCAGAAAATCGTTAATTTACAATTCTGCATTACAATGATAAACGGCAAATCCCGAAAAGATAAAGAGAGCCATTCCAATGTGACCAGGCTGTTTGAGATGCCATTGTAAATTTCATTTTGTTTTTACGCTGCAAGTTGTTATATCAAAGTAACATCTCTCTATGATTTACTACAGTTTGAAAATCGGCTGTCGTATACCGCACATATTTAAATTATAATTTATAATAGAATTATAATTAGAATTGCAATTTAGGTATGTTTGGTGTTTAGTTAATGACAATCAATGAATAAACAACAATGAAAGAATTGCCACGCCAATGAAAACTGCACCTCCTGTCGTGTCCCTTAACTACTTGATGTCAGGCGTCTACAAACTGTTTCTAGCCTCGTCTAAGCGTAAATTGCGGCAAAGCCCGCCGGTACCACACCTATGACAAACACCAGTGATACGATACTCTGAGTTCTTAAACGGGCCCTCCGCATCCCACAAAACTACAATACTTATGGCCACGGTCTAAGAGTCCACGAAATTCTATGACACAGTTCAAACTTCCACCTCAAATTGAATATTAAATGTTTTCAAAACTGAATAAATCTATGTATAAAATAAATTTTTAGTGATTTGCGACCCAACCCGCCGATATCACACTCAACTTTAGTGCCTGTATACATGCGTGCTACGACGCGGCTACTAAATAGAGAAAAGAGCGAGTGTGATATTATCACTACTTTGTGTGGCTGGACCTTTGGTTCTCCCATGAATGGTTCATTAGAGTAGAATGTCATAAAATGACATGACCTAGCGACATCTATCATAAATCAGCTATCTCCAATGGATCGTTAACATGAGATTAGGCCCTCCCACCAGCGCCCAGGTACAAAATCCAGCCATGGAGAAGAAACTTTTTCAATTTTCAGAAAATTCATGATTAATTTATCGAATATATATGTTTTAATTTTGTTATTGTTTTTGTAAACTCGCATAATTTCCGAGGTGCATTCTTTATCACCGTGCCATAACATCGACCATAAAATTAAATGCGCATATGAGTTGGACCATCAAACGCTGTAAAAAAAACTAATTTTGTAATGGATATTTTGCTATCAAACAAAATTTCCCGCAACACTAGAACTTTTTTCTCAGATATTATTCACTGCTAAATGAATCAGAAGAGCAGAGAATCGAACGAAGCAGAACAACAAAAACCAACCACGATATCACAATGAAGTTTGACAGCTGTGGCAATTTGGCCGTATTCTGGTTTTGATGGCAGCCAATAGGTTTTATGAAGGTTTTCAAGTGGTCAGAACATGTTTCACTAGAACATTTTCAAAATCTGTATGATCTTCTTTAAAGTTTTATTAACTTGTTTTATCAACCGTCTATAGAGTGGGCCATTTTGTACAAATTTCGGATCTAAATAAACATAGAGGAGGTGTTGGTAGACAAAACAGTTTTGAATGTAGTTTCATCAACACATCCGGGAGGAGTGCTATACGGCTGGAATAAAACTAAAATTGTTAATTGTGATAGTGCTCCGGGTTATCCCAATACTTGTTGAATTAGGATGTGTGCCCTTCAAACACATGGTTTTGAGTGCTGTTATCAAGAAAGCAACTATAATATGTTGTGCAAGCAAGTGACTCTACTAAATATATGAGCATTAATAGTTTCAAAGCGAGATAATAATTCGAAGTCGTCACATCAAGAAACGTCATGTAATAACAGCCCTTTGTCATGCTTAAATTTTCGTAAGATCTCATACCTCAATCCAGTTAGGGTCATTAAATTTTCATTGGCCATTGAGAGGCATAATTCAGAATTTTGCGACAGATAGCCTACCCCTGCAGCGTAGAACACAGTTCAGTCGTGCTCCTTTTGCTCGCTGAAATGGCGTGAAAATTCAATCTCCTAGAACAAAAAAGGCCCCTATCTTAGGCGCCTTCTAGGAAAGTGTGTACAAACGTGCTGGAGATTTATTATCGTACCATATGCACGCACAAAAAGCAAGAAAGATACGTGATCCTGTTTCATTGCTGCCTTCCTAGAAAGGTAATAACAGCAAGCACTAGTGTGTGGTACGACCGGAGCAGGATATCTTTAGTTGGCAAACTGACCTCCACGTAGCTCGCTGATAGCTTCTGCTTTAGGTCGTTTTGCGGTGTGTGCAAGTTCCACACTCTGATCTTGCTCAGACTACTGCGTGTCCGTTGATGCCATCACGTGGAAAACTGGAACTGGTGACCGACCTTTCGCTAACACCATCCGTACCTGAAGCTCAGAGCACTGCCGGCCGAACGCATCGCGCGACACCCGAGTGCTATCGCTTCATCCGCAGGCTAACTGTGCTCTTCCATCCATCCATTCATCTAATCATTTGTCACGATGTGCCGAACAGTGGGACTCAAGCGCATAACTTTTGACCAATCGAGCAAAATGACTAAGTGCTTAAATTCATTCCATAACCACTATCCACTACTGACAGCGTGACATTTAGCACTGCTGCACGCGATGATATGAGTGATCCTGGGGAGTCATTTTGCATGGAAAGCACGATCGTAGCATTATTTTCCAACGGCTCAGGTTTGTCTCTGGGGGACGTGGGGGAAAGAAGGATATAGCTAGAGATCTTGAGTGCGACGCCAGAGATGCTTTCCATTGGAAGTCGCGTTTTCGTGAACACATGGAGTTGAATGGGGCATTCGTTTACCTGTAGTAGTTATAATTGTATTGGAATAATAGTATGATTGGCAAGCCGGTGGGTGATAAAACTATATATAGCCAATGCTATGGGATTAAGAGAATATATGTATGTATCTGCAACGAGATTTGCGGCTGATATGTTTTTGCGTTTTTTACCTGGAAATTTATATAACATTGTTCATGTGGAAAACCCCACAGCAATGCAACGAAACCAATAAATGGTAAAATAGTATTGTTTTGTTTAACCAGGATCTATTGTGACCGTGTGGTTACAAAAGATTCAATTAATTTAACGGTAACAATGAAACCATTTAGAGTTTTTCTATTTGTTCAAATTAATGAAAAACAGGTCTTTAAAGCAGGAATGCGGTTTTTTTATCCAGCCATGATTGATATGAGTTATTTAGAATGATAATAAATAATTTTCTGACAAAGCACAATGACACGACATGTATTCTATTCAATCGATTATGATTTGACAAATTATATTTGTTAGCAGTTATGCAAAAAATGTTTACTTTAGACTTACAGTCTTCAAAATGGCGTCTCGGCAACAGTAAGTGCGAAATCCTATTTTTCACAAATAGCTATAAAACTCCGAAGGTTTTCAGAAAATTGTGGCAAATTTTATTGGTGTGTTACAGAAAACAGTCTCAAGTGTAAGAAACCAATATCTACACACTATAACAGTCCAACGGAAGTATATTAAGCATCTGAAAAGGGGAATGCGCAAAAAACAAGTCGAGAAAGATGTTGCTAGGAAAGTAGCTGCGGCTAATTCAACTGTACAAGACATTAGAGTGAGATGTGTTCTGAATTCATGCAAAGCACAGATCAAACTTGATTTGCAGGGCTTGAAAGAGCAAAAGAGAGGGCCCAAAACTATATGATTCGGAATTAACCAAACATACTGGCTGTACGGCCGATGTCAAGGCCGATTTTCACAAATTCTTTGAAATGAAGTCTACACCACAAAGAGCTAAAGTTTAAGGAACAGGAAATTGAAACATTTGTCAAAAAGTATCTAGTATGTCAAGCCACCTTTTATCACAACTGGGTATATAACTAAACAGTGAAATTAACATCCAAGAATGTCATAAAAAGCGTCTGTGACGTCTTCTGAGACATCATTCTTAAGCAATGTTGTTTTGGCCAGATTTGGCATCTTGCTACTACTTAACAGCGACTTAGAAATGGTTCGAAGATAACAAGATCGTTGTGGGGACGCGTGACATTTCTCCAGAACGTTGACCAATTGATCGATTTTGGCAATTTTTAAAACTGATTGTCGAATAGGAGGAGAATCAAAACCAGGTCAAGAGTTTAAAAAAAAGTTGACAAAGGTTTACAAAGACAGCGTATCATAGAGCTGATAATTACGCAACGATGTTTTAGCCGATATATGAAACCTGCGTTGGATGGACTCGTTGCAATTTCCCAGTTTATTGAACTGGAGGCTTTTTTGTATCGTTTTCGGCTTTCGTTACGGGTTCTTTCAATTGTGAACACGTTACTTTTTAACCAGCATGATTAACCGCCGGCAGTTGCTTCTTCATTACTGCCAGATCAGGTTTAATCACACAGAGAACCAACAGATAATGCTTGCGGCTAGCATACATCCTCAATGTGTAAAAACTTATGATCCTAAATTAAGACAATTAAGCTGGCCCACCCGGATGCGGATCAAATAAGAAAAGGACAGGGAATGTATTGACGTGATATTCGCTTTGTTGGAAGTTGAGGAATCCTAAGCATCTTCACGAGAAATTACTGGAATGTTGGATTAAAGCGATTGGCAGCAGGGTTCATACTGGGTAACGATAGACGGAACTCTTGTCAATTTTTGGTTTTCACATTATTCTCCATTCAGTTAGTTTTGAAGAGGTGCACAAACCAACCGTAACGATGTCATTGGGATCACTCACAAAGTGTCATGGTGGTTTTAGTTCATATTGTGAACACAAGGTTTTAATAACACCTGTAAGCCAGAGTATACCAACAGTAAGGATGCGGTTGTGCCAACTCACAAATTGTGAGTGTTGTTTGTGCCTGGGAAGACAAGAGTATTTTAACCGTTCCAGGGCCAATATGGAAACCAACAATAAGGATGCTGGTGCAGTAACTCACAAACTGTGAAGGTGGTTTTGTTTGCGATGAAGGATAATCACTGGAAAGGTTATTAAAAAAGGTTTGAGGGTCAATGGGAACCGATTTAAATTAACAGAAGGATGCTGTTGAGGCCACTCACAAGGGTTTTTTTTTAAAAGAATAAAGTAATTTAAATAATGCTTGCGAGCCGATTTTGAACGATTTATAACAACAGTTAGGATGCTGCCGGGCCTTCCACAAAGTATGATGGCCATGTGTGAATATTTATTGGGCAAAACCAGTTTAAATAACTCCTAAGAACTGAATTTGACCTATTGAAACAGTAAGGACGCTGCAGGGGTCACTCAAAGTAAAATTTTGATTGCTCATTGGGAAACCAAGGCAATTTACAAGGCAATTTCTAAGAGCAAGGATACCACTCACAAAGGATGATTTGGCATTCTGTTTTTGGGAATTAAAATAAGACATCGCTGCTTGTGCAAAAATCAAAACAGAGATTTATTACGGTAGTTGATTTTGGGGGACTTCTCCTAAGATACTCTATCACTAATATGATCTTCCAAAGAGCTTTTACACACCTATTGGTACTATTCGAACCATTGTGCGATGGATGATTTCTCCTAGGGGTTTTCTTATGACCTACTTGTATGCTAAGGCACGGCCGCTAATAAACACGCTGCAGTTGGAAAAGCAGTTTGGCAAAGCTCCTAGGATCAAAGACAGTTATCGAGTACAAAGATCTGTGGAGATAACCACGGCAGAGAAGATAAAAAGTGCTCTGATGAACCATTTCGGGGCCACCGACGACCTGCCCGCATAACGAAAAACAATTAGCTGTATAGAGCATCTCTGCCAAATGAGCAAATGACTGAACTCGACCCTCTCCGATTTGGATAAAACTTTGCACATGTCTTCGGAATTGTTGACGATGGATTTTTCGCGGGTTAAGGGAATTTTTTGACTCAAGACATTTTTTGCAAAAGGGCGTATGTGTTTTGTCATGCGTATTTTTCAAAAATTCATAACTCGAAAACCGTTGGTTGTAATAAAATTGTGTCTGAGAAGAAGTTGTACTTAATTAATTTGACTTTATGAAAAAAATATGTACACTGTAAAAAAAATATTTTTTCTTCTAAATAAATCAAAAATTAAACTTAAAAATGAATTAGCAAATCTGTCCAACGTACGGTTTTTATAAATTTTTTTGTTAAAAAAGACTTTGAGTCATAAGAAGAAGAATAAAAGTTGTTCTACGATGGAGCAACTTAAGATAAAAAAGTTCTTAGAAGTAAGAAAAATTCATTTTTTTTGTAATTTGTTGTTTTTGCATAAATAATCATATTTTAATAAAATAATACTATTTTTCTAGTAATTTTAAACAAAAATGCTTTTGATGACCAACATTCTCAATGTATCCGTTTTCGAGATAATTTGAAATTAATGTCGAAAAAATGGCCTTTCCATGAAAATATCCTTTTTTCAAATGTTAGTCGTGATTGTCCATCTGCAAAAGTATTCTTTTCAAATTGTACATAAAATTTTCTACAATACACTTTTTATTACCGAGAATACTAGACAAACTGATTCCTGATATTTACTGTAGGTAACACGACAAAATTTGCTGCTTTTACTTACAGTATATTATGAAAACCTAACCCGAAACAAAAATAATTAGTATTCATGTTAGTGTACAAGCATATTTTGTTCAGGTAGAAACATAATGTATTTAATTAGTTAAACTGTTTATACCAGTAAGAATACAATTGTTACGCCCATTTATACCTATTCATGCATTCCCTTTGGTGTTGACAGAAAATATAATTTACATGCATCCCAAGTAGCACACTGCGATCATAATTTGTTTTAGTAACTTGATTATGACTTAGCAAGTCATATTTATGTTATTTCAACCGAATGGCAACAAGTGTGCTACTAGGGATACCCCTTCAAAAAAGTACCTAAAGTGCGTACCTAGTACGTATAAAAAGGATTACATTACAAAGTCATGACATCAGTTTAACAGTGTCTTTCATAAGTAGCGTAAAGTGTAAAACGATTTGAAATGGAACTCGAAACAAAGCATTGTTGTAAACCTTTTCGTGAAATCGGGAGACGGTGTTCGCCTAAACTTAGAAGTTTAACTGATAAGTTAATTGAAAAACTTTTATCCATGCAGTGTACGGTCCATTTGGACACGTCATTAAGAATTTGTTATTCATGTCGGTTATATTCGTATCGTCGTAATCCTGTCGAAAGAGTGGAGCAACCAGAAAACGGTGGACATGACGAAGCACCAACAACATCACGGAACGATTTGGAGGAAATACCATCGGCAGCTTCAATTACCTCGGCATCTTCTCAGGCCAGTGACCTACCGGATTATTCCAGGATACACAACATAGAGTTATTCAATAATGGAATTGCAGGAATAAATGTGTCTCCGATATCCATTAGAGAATTTAAAAACGATAAATACCGTCGGCAAAAATTTGCCGAAATTGTAGCAGGTATTAGAAAATATCTATTCAGCTTACCACCATAAGAAGAAGTCGAAGAGTTAGCTACATTGAAAACAAAGGTTGTGGAATATGATGAAATTATTTCCAAATTGAAAGAAAAATTCATAGAACCAGATTGTTCGAGAATAGATAAAATACGTATATTACCAGTTTTGCCTAATTCGTGTACGATTCAGCAGATAACGAGCAAATTTGAAACAAACATATACCTTGCATTACAAGCAAAAGAATTGGCAGTCGAAAATGGAGTTTTGGCTACTCCCAACGACAGATCGGGGAATCGTTTGAATCCGGATATAAAGAATCAAGTGATACAATTTTTTGACGAAGACGACATCAGCAGAGCCATGCCGGGACAAAGAGATTATGTCTCTGTAAACACTAATGGTAAGCGTCAACAAATTAAAAAAACGGTTATAACTTTCATCACTTAGAGAAACTTTCACTCAATTTAAAGAAGTCAGTGAACATAAAATTGGATTTAGTACTTTTGCAGCATTACGACCAAAACATTGTAAATTGCTAAATGCTTCAGGTTCTCACAACGTTTGTGTTTGCGCAATTCACGAAAATATTGATTGAATGCTTCACAGTTTAAAAAAAATATTCATTCAACACTCATTTTAATCAACATTTTGAGAAGTTATTGTGTAATTCATCATCAAGATCAAAATATTGTTACCTCCGTGAATGCGAAAATTGTCCCACGCTGTCAGAATTTGAGATAAGATTTTTAAAAGAACTTGAGAAACATAACTTGTCTGAGATATCGTTCGAACAATGGATTACAACTGATAGATGTAATTTAGAAACGCTATTAAAATTGCTATTAAGAGAAATCAAGAAAATTTCACAAAAATATCATTTTGCTATGTTTCACAAGAAGAATATGAAGAGGGAGCTGAAGAATGGGGTGGTAGTTATCAGCAAACAAAAATGATTCCTGGTACACAGAAATATCACTCCTTCATTGCAGTTGCAGATAACAAAATCGCTGCGAAAATATTTTCAACTGACGAAATACTGAGTTTTCATAATATTTATAGGAATGTTAGGAAATTGTGTTTGTAAAAATGTAAATACATTTTTTTTTAAATAGTAGAAAAAATAAATAAATCATGTATGAACAAAAAAAAACTCCAAATTTTTATTTGGTAATTAAGATTCGTTAATTTCGTTAATTAAGAAGATGTTCAATCTTCTTGGTGTCAAAAGGATAGTTGTTGAAAATTTTATGCACAATTTGAAAAAAATACTTTTGAAGATGGACAATCACGACTAACTTTTTAAAAAGGGATATTTTCATGGAAAAAGCCATTTTTTCGACATTACTTTCAAATTATCTCGAAAACGGGTACATATAGAATGTTGCTCACCAAGAGCATTTTTGTTTAAAATCACTAAAAAAAATCATGTTGTATTATTAAAATATGGTTATTTATGCAAAAACAACTAATTGGAAAAAACTTAAATTTTTCTTACTTCTAAGAACTTTTTTATCTTAAGTTGCTCCATCGTAGAACAACTTTTATTCTTCTTCTTATGACTTAAAGCCTTTTTGGAATTTTTTATAAAAATCGTACTTTGGGCAGATTTGCTAATTGATTTTTAATTTTTGATTTTTTTTTAAGTAAAAAAGACGCAATTTTATTACAATCAATGGTTTTCGAGTTATGATTTTTTTTTTAAAATACGCATGACAAAACACATACGTCCTTTTGAAAAAAATGTCTTGAGTCAAAAAATTCCCTTAACCCGCGGAAAATCCATCATCACCAATTCCGAAGACATGTGCAAAGTTTCATCCAAATCGGAGAGGGTCGTGCAAGATTTTGACTTTTTCCGGCTGATTTCATCTGGAAACGCTCTATAACTTTGGCAAAAGTTGTGCGGAATCAAATTGAACAGCTTTTAAATGGCTGTAACTTTTTACCCGTTGGGTATTTTCTATTTAAATTTTGGGTGAAATTAGTTCAATGTGTATTTGTCTACGCTGTGTAAGTTTCACTAGCAGATGTGCAATTGTTGCGAAGATAGAGTCGGAAGAACAGCAGCAGCGCAAAGAAATTTTGTGCACGTACCTCGAGACTCTGGGTCTTCCTCATCGTGCCATCAACAGGAAGCTGGGAATGGTACGCTCTACGGTTTATCGTGTTTTCAATCGGTACCACGAACGTTTGACCAAAAAAGTGGCAAAAATGGATTTCCGTATAATGTTTAGGATCACAAGTGGATAGTTCAAGCTTTCAAGAGGAATCCCAACAGTTCAGTTCGAGATGTGGCGAAGAAACTGAATCTAATCAAAACTTTCGAGACAGATGCGTAAAAACGTGAATGACTACACACGTACAAAGTCCAAAAGGCGTCTAATCGCGATGAACGGCCGAATGCGGTAGGTAGAACACGTGCATGGTAGCTCTACACCCAGATATTGACGAAACCACATTGCCTCGGTATGGATGATGAGACGTATGTAAAAGCAGACTTCCGGCAGCTTCCGGGGCTCCAGTTTTTCACTGCTCATCATAAAATCGATGTCGATGAATCTGCTCGTGTGGAAGCGGAGCACCCCATTCGTGACAACTGAAACGATCAATGGGCAGCTGTACCTAAAGGAATGCCTCCAAAAGTGTCTTCTTCCTCTTCTGAAGTCACACGATGGTCCTACGATTTTTTGTCCGGATTTAGCCTCTAGCCATTATTCGAAAGAGGTTTTGAAGTGGTACAAAGCTAAGGAGGTCAATTTCGTGCCAAAGCATATCAATCCTCCGAACGCACTGAAACTGCGGCCAATTGAAAAGTACTGGGCCTTCACTTCGGAAGCATCCTAAGGAAGTGAAATCGGAGGAAGATATGAGGCAAAAATGGGTTGCCACTCAAAAAAAAGTTGGTCCAAATATTGTACAGGACCTTATGAGTAGTGTAAAGAATTGTTGGATATGGAATTGAAATTGAATAAAACAAACATGGGAAAATATTCATAACATGTTTTATTTGACTCCCTGAAAGTTTGAAGATGATTGGTTGAACGGGCGAACTTTACCGAATATACATTAGCCTGGGACACGAACATATGGAAGAAAAAAATATTCGCTCCCTATTGATTTTTGAAAGCCTTTTGGGTCCTATAATAACTGTGCTAAATTTCAGCTCGATCGGTGAAACTATATTTTTGCGTTCGAGGTTTTAATTTTACATAGGATTTTATATGGGAAAACTTACTTTTATGTAGAATAATCTGGCGAGGTGACCCGTTGCCATCTAAAAAAAAGTGAACCAAATTTTCCTCTTGGAAATATTTCAAGGAAACTTTTTTTCCAAGAACGCAAAGCGATCCGACGATTGTGGCTAATATACATATGTGTGCATCGCAATTTGGTCCGAATACCCTCTAAACAGTGCGAACACCTAAGCAAACGATAGATTACAGTCACACCCCGACCAAAAGGCGTAGCGTCCACCTGCCGGACCGTAGCGTCCATATTCCGGATCGTCGCATCCACCAGCCGAATCGTAGCATCCATCCTATTGGACCAGAGCGTCACCCATTTGGACCCTAGCGTCATCATTGGACCCCAGCGTCATCATTTGGACCCGAGCGTCATTCATTGCAAGCCTTGCAAGCATCAATCGACCGCAGCGTCAAAACCAGCAACAACAAGTTCGTTCCATCCTGCCCGCACAACCAACAGCAAGCTACTGCCGCATTTTTATGTTATACCCTTCTGGTCGGGGTTAACATTATTTTTTTTCTTTACACAGCTTGGGCCTCCTAGGGTATTATATCATAATTTGTTATAAGTATGTTTTACAATTATCCAGATGTTTGAAGCAAATTTGTATCATAATCAGTTAGTTGTAACAAGGTTTGTTATAATTTTGTAATTTTTATGTAATACGCTCCTGGTCGGGAAATTTTACGCGCTTGTTAAATTTAATTATTTTTTCTGTGTAGCTTTAATTTACATGAAATATCTCATTATTTTCTGTCAAATCTAGCATTCTCTTTATGTGCATTAGAGAACGTAGAAAATTCAGTGTTTCTTTTTATCTGTGTATTTAAGCAGGAGTTGTAAGCTCATCGGTATATTTGAATGTACTTGCTATCCACCCTCTATGGAACAGTTATAAGTGGTGCTGAAAGAATTTATCGAAAAACTGTCCCGACGCAGACCAATTGTCATCAGATAAGACTTCAATGCTGGGCCGAGTTGTAGATGTTTCATCGCCAGAGCATTAGGTCTACTGAATTTTCGACTATCCATTAAAGTTTCCGGGCTTATTACAATTTTTACTACACCCGTGATACTCAAAGGAAAGACAGTGATTCCTATTTGTGGGAGCTTTCACTGTGCACTGACACCCGTAAGGTTCATCATCAAAAGTGACACCCGTAAGGTCCATCTTCAGCACTTTTCGGGAAGACAGTCGTGTACTCATTATCGACGCTACCTTCTACAATCTGGACTAATAATCAAATTAGAATGGACTTACCACGCATGGGTGTTGTCAATTTTTCGGAAACCAATACCAATCTATCCATCTTGGCCAAAGTACTTAACTGAAAAAACGCGATTGTACGTCATTTCCCGGAATTTCGTTTCCCGGAATGACATTTCCCGGAAAATCGTTTCCCGGAATGTATCATTTCCCGGAAAGTTCAAATCCCGGAAAACATAATATTTTGCTAAAAAAAGTTTTTTTCTATAAATTTATACAAAACCTAATTTCGTTTTATAAATAACCTCATGATAATAACTATATGCTATGTTATGAACATAATAATCATCATATTTGTTTGATCTATATATTTCATATATATTCTGCAAAAGTAAGCAGCAGGCATTCAGCTTTTCTTTTTTTTTTCAAAATATTTGAAAGAACAGCTCATGTTTAAAAGAAGGGTAAATCTCCTATGAAATGTATTTTCTCTTATTTCATATCTGAAGTACAAAAAAACATTTGAGAGAACCATTTGTAGGAGATTCACTCTTCTTTTAAACATGAACTGTTTTTTCAAACACTGGTTACTGGTCTATCCATCTCAGGCAAATATATGCTCATTAAGCCTATCTCAAAGTGACTTTTCACTATTTGACCATGTCCAAGCATTTCTAGGGTTTTTTTTTCATTAGGGCGAATCTACAATTGAGAGATTCTCTCCGGGCTCGCTCTCTTTCATTCATTACAGCGCCATTATAACACTTTCGAGGGATTCTTTAGTACAGATCGAAATACAACAGTGCTGGCTAGCATACTCTACAAATAGTAGAATGAAAAACGTAAAGGTGATTGGTTTATGAATGAAAGAGAGCGAGCCCAGAGAGAATCTCTCAATTGTAGATTCACCCTAATGAAAACAAACCCTAGATTTGCACTAATTTTACAGAATAAATCAAGTTTTGTTTTTACCTTGTTTCCAATAAATTTCAATACATAAGAATATAGATGTGCTTTAAAGCTTCATTTTGTTGTTTTATCAGTTGAAGATTTGAGAAAAAAAAGAAAATTAACGTTTCCGGGAAATGGTGTTTTCCGGGAAATGATTTTCCGGGAATTGATATATTCCGGGAAATGTGGTTCCGGGAAATGAACTTCCGGGAAATGAAATTCCGGGAAATGACGTACAATCGAAAAAACGCATCCCATGCTAAATCATCTGCAACTTAATATGGATCAAAGCGGAGATCATCTGAAATGCAAATCTAGCAAGGAGCAAGAATCAGAATCAGCTCTTGGCTGACGTGGCCATGCCTCCGCTATCAAGAAATTATTAAACAGGAAAAGACACCCAGCAGATGACCAACAGTGGATCTCTCACCGCGGAACCACACAATAACAGTAGTGGATTTCTTATCTTCTTGAACTTTATAATGCATCGCGAATCACTTCAACAGTTTCAAATATTTTGAAAATTTAGAGGAATAGAAAAATTGACAGCAAATAAACCAAAACACGTCTTGTCGCGAACAAAGCCCACTCTGATCTGCCAACAGTATGGGAGCTATGTACTGGGCCCAATCGAAAATTGTCATGGTAGTTTACTTCAAAGGATCTCCCACAACATCCAATATTTATGCAGACACTGGCGGTGAGATTATGTTATGACTATTCCGTTGTTTACGGATTTCTTCGGATAGGTCGTTTCCAATATCAAGGGGCAGGGTATTGACAATTCTATTGAAATATTCCTCCGAAAAAGGGAACTGCATAAACTATTTCATTTCATTATGGGCGCTGAATTTGAGGACACCGCAAATTATATGTGTTCCGCGATTCTAATAAAATCACCTATATAAAATCACCTTGGATAAACTGATGCCAAAGCACATTGATTCAGGACTAAAAATAACGTAAAAATTACAACCGTGAAAAAAAACAGAAAAATCGTGACAGCTCACGGAAAACAAAGTGTTCGTGGGCAAAGCTTGCTGCGATTTTATAAAAAAATAACTTATAACGATTAAATAAAAAACTGAATGCTATACTGAAAAGGGTTGTTGGATATGACAGTGATAATGGTATGTTATCATTTCTGCTGCCCCTTAACCAAAGTTCCAAAGTCAAGTTAATGACAAGCGGTGTGATTCGATACAAAACATTTAAATCGAAGCTATAAAAGAGTTGAGAAAACTTATATACTGACAATTTTTTAGGAAAGTGTGTTATGTCTTCTAACTATAATTCGTTAAAATTATTCATCAGTTCAAAACGGTCAACCAGACATTTCCAGTCTCTCAGACGCGATGCTCATATATCACTCAGTTAAGCTGGGAGAGATAATGCGAGAGATAGATGGTGAAATGAAAAACGTGGTAACGTAATCACTCACGCATGCAGCCCACACACGGATGACCAACTTAACTACCGACCACCTAACCGAACTAATGTAAGCTGGTGGGGTTTTCCCGGGTCAACTGATATCCAGTTTCAGTAGCAAATCTAATTTCGCAGATGGATGGCGGTGGATACTGTTTCACCTGCATAAGAGCCCCCCAGTAGGTATTCGGTTGCTCCTCAAAGTGGTCAAGGACTGCTGCTAGTGCGTCGCGGACATCGTACATACCCCAATGCTGCTGACAGAGCAACCACACTATGCCAGTGTGTGTGCGGTGAGGGGAGTCAGCTTGGGAATTGAACTCCCTATTCTGTGAACAAATGCCGAGGGCTCCGGTAGTCATATAGCAACCACAGCACGTTTTTCTCGCTTCGGGTGTTCCGTGATATGTGAGCTCCAACTCGCGATATTGTGCGGTTTTCTCTCAATAGGTAGCAGCAGCCTATCAGACCCGAAAAGAGACGACGAAGGGTAGCGAGACGACGGAAGCGTTTTGACGTTTGGGGACGCAATATAACGTACGGAGGATGCATAAAATATGCGGTGGGATTTAGTTTTCGGAAAATAATTTAATTTAATACAGCCACGCTTAATTGCGTTCGTACGGCTTTGCAAACCTAAGCTCAAATGTTGTGCAGTTGGGTTGTTGGAATACGCTTTTGTAGGGAAGTGTATCACGGTTGAGAGGAACCGATTCCGCTGACACAATGGTGACGAGAGTTGGTTTGCTAGTTGCGGCAGATTCGTCGGTGCAATTTTAGATTGCGGGAAGCGTTGAGGTTTTGTTTTATCTATCAGTTTTAATTTGATATTTCAACAATAATTATAAATCAATTTCAACACATCGAACGAGGGTATTGAATTTGATACTTGAATATGAACGTTTTGCCAAATGAGACCGAACCATTTAGAATAAAGTGAAAAGAGGGTTTCGTTACCAACGTGATAATTGTCAATCAATTTGAAGCTAACCGTTTCCACGTACGCCCGGACAACCAGAAGTCGTATAGCAGTGTTTAGGTAGGATCGTATATTCCAACACCTTTAGTGAAAATGGCATATTGTTGTGGATATTGTCGTATTATGTTTATGTTAAATCACAAAAAGTCAAAATTTTCGAATTATGTACGATGTGTCATTCATCAATCGTACTGCGTCTCAAACTAAATGGGATTAACATCGTTAGAATTTTTAAATCAAATTTATTATTACATATTCAATCATATACGTTGTCAAATGAACTCGTTTAAGAAAACCATGGAATTTACATGTATATGGCCTCCACTTATGCAGGTATGAGCCATATTTTGGCATTCTGATTTGTTTACGTTTATGTTTGTATATCATGAAAACAAGTTTCAATATAGGTGCATTTTGGTTTGCTTGGGCGTTATCGACGTTTCCACAGGTTCAATAAGGCAGTTCAACGCTAAGGGAAGATTCGATAAACAAAACGTTGGTTTTTACATTACTGTTTTCAAATCACTAAGGGTAATCGCAGCGGCGTAGAAAATGATTATATTTTATGGCTTAGGAAGTACTAGCACACCGGTCCTAAGCGCAATCCCAAGCTTAATAGTTCACCCCTACTCACTTCAACAATGTATAGACGTATGTAAATTACACTTGAATGGATGCGTAACATACCCATTCACACTACAGTCTACATCATTTTTCGCCAAGTTTGTTAAAAAGATTTGCTGCTATTCTAACAGCTGAGATCTCACCGAGCTCTGTTTGAACCAAACTTTAAACAAATGTTAACCTTAGACGAGAATGTACTATTTCGATGAAACTCGAGAAAAATGGCCGAGCACACGTGAACCTTTAACGAGCTCAACTGTCATTTTTTACGGAAGCTCCATCAAAACATTGATGGCTTTGGCTGTGTTCCGGTGATTTACACTGATGGGAAAAATAAAGTGCCTACCTCATCATTTTTTGAATTTCTCCTATTTATTTGGTTCAAATCAAAGTAAACATACCGTAGTCTTTTTTTCTTATTTTTTATATTCTTTTCAAGATTCACTTAAGGAATAATAATAAAAAAGTCCGGCTTGAAAAAAAAAAACAATTCGTGTTGAAAAAAAAACCCGCATTAATCCACCGATGGTGAGACTGAACCCTTCTTACACTTCACCAGAATTACGAAATGTGGCCAATATTGTACTGGATACATATTTTCATACGAAATCCCAGGAAGATCTAGGAACTTTCGATATGTCATACATTCAGTTTATAAAATTAACTATTTGTCAATCCTGAACGTATTGTTCATCGAAGTGATTAACATATTGCCATTAATAGTCCGTAACAGCCTGTTTATGTTAGTTATATAAAAGGGGAAATTACATAAATTTTAGAAATTTCATATAATAAGTCCAGAGAATGAATTATTAGACAATCCTAAGCGTCAATTTTGATTATCGATACGGATTCAAGATGCTTAATAAGTACATGAATATAGTAAACGGAGACGTTGTGTAATTTTCAAATATACTCGTTGCAGTTCAAAACCAGACCACTCGAGCCAATCGATGCTGCTCTAATTCTATACAGTCGCATAGTGTGGCTAGTCCGCTGTATGTGCTATACAACGCAACAGATGCGACACAATAGAATGTAAGCGGCATCGATTGGTGTGATTGGTCTTGTTCGGTGTTGTACTGTAACGAGTATATTTTCATCTCACAATTATGTGCTCTCAGGTATTGTTTTGGTTATATCTCCATGAAGGATAATCCAGTCATAATGAATTTTGACCAGTTATTTGGAGATATCATAGCTTTGATTTGGCACCAACAAAACTAAAATCGGTACACAAATAGCTCAGTATGTAATCGGAGACTAAACTGTTTGATTACTATTATAATAGGCCTTCAAGTACTGTTTCGTTCATATCTTCGTAACAAAATGTCCGAATGAAAAAAAAATCAATAACGTTCTATAAAAATGTTTTAGCTTCCATTTGCCGTCAACATAACTAAAATCGGTTCACAGATGGCTGAGAAACCGATGTGACATTATTTGAAACGCACACACACACACACATACACACACACATACACACACACATACACACAGACATGTGCTTAGTTCGTCGAGCTGAGTCGAATGGTATATGACACTCGGCCCTGTGGGCCTCGGATAAAAAGTCGAGTTTTCAAGCGATCTTAATACCCTTCTATTGATGTAAGAAGGGTAAAAACAGTGACCAAAAACCTGCCTACCCGAGCAGGAACGAATAGCACTTAATCTTAATCTGAGCTCTTAAATACCTAGGCCAGTTATCAAGATCAAAATTCGGTATTGATATGTTCTTGTCTCCTGCTCGGGTATCCTGAATAAACAAGTATTTTAAAGGTTTTATACCATTTATCGTTTAATAATTATTCAAGTTATCTTCCATCAATTATAAACTAAAGATAAAGTGTATCCTATCGATGATATATGTTATGGTAAATCAAGATCTTACCATAAAAAACTAGGTTGTTAAGTATCGTTACCATACAAAAAATGACTTTTTCTCGAACAAAATTTCCGGTGTATTATACAGTAAATAATTTGTGAATAACATTTTTTTTCTGCAGTTTTACTTTAGGTAGTATCGTTCAATTGAGGTTATATCATAAAATTTTTTTTCCACCCATTACGATATACGTTAACATAATTTAATAATAAATACGATATAAAAAGATAATAGATATCGTTACAGTATAGTAATATTATATGAGAATTTCAATCATGATGACAACTACTACAATTATGATACAATAATGAATGATACTTTTCCCGTTTTTTTCCCAATCCAAGTAAATTAAAACACACCTTTGATGTTGACATTTGTTTTATTAAAAGATTTTTGTTGTGAAAAATCTATAGAAATTGAGGGGATATACCTAAATAATATCAGCAAAAGTAAATCAAAACCAAAGCAAAGGTAATCCAACAAAAAAACACCTTGATTTATGGAACTTAAAGTAAACTAGGATATTATTTTCACGATAATTATTTTCACGAAGCATCTCGTAAAGCACGAAAAATAAGTGACAGAGCAACATGGAAAGCCAACGGATGGTTTCATTGGCTTATCCATTACAATAGTTTATGTTTGAAGCGATATCTTCCTTAGCAATACTTTGACCATTTGACTACTAGTATCATCAGTAATAAAACTTTTGGGCACTGAAATTTCACCAATAACGTATACGCAATGTGATATTGATTTGCGAAAGTTCGCTTGTGATTTTGAGTGGCTTTATGGTATTAACGAAATGACTTATAATGTTCATCATCCATTACTGCTCAAGGGATTATGGCCCTTTATGGGCATTTTATTTGTTTATTTATGAAGACATCAATGGAAATTTGAAGAAATATGTAAAAGGCCCAAATGAACCATTGATACAAACGTCCACGTAGACTGATAAAACCGCTCCTTTACAAATACATATTATCATGATCAGTATTATAACATGAGTCATACATTTTGTGATAATAAACTAAAAATAAGGTATTGTTAAAATAATTTCCGGTTTTTTTGTTTATCGTGACCATAATATATGTCTTTCCTTAATTATATCATACAATGAATGAGCAAGGGAAATACTGTACGGCACTGTTAATTTCTTGTTAATGAAAACATTATCATACATAGAGTATGCTATTTATGGTTGTTTAAAGTTTGAATGGTTTCTTACATTACACCAGCATTATACACGGAGGATACGTATAATGGTGATTACAACATGAATGGAAAATGTATAATAATGGTCATACAACTAATGGTAATTTTCTATTCTGGATATGAACAGATAGGTTGTTTTTTAGTTCGGATCATATAGGGTAAAGGGATGTAATGTTAGCCTAGCTCCTTCATTCGGCTTGTGTACCAAATATGTCATTCATTCGGTGATAATCACCAAAATGATGTTGCAATCAGGATCACCGATTGCACCCGTAGTAATTGAGATACTATTAATCTACTACTACTACTACTACTTTTTAAATCGTTTTGTACATATGATGACCATATTGTGTTGTACCAAAAACCTGGTGTACTGATGATATAGTGTCCCAAACAACATTGATAGTAAAAAAAACAAACATAAAATGTTATCAACCTGACGACACTGATCTTGGTCGACCTGCAAGACCGTACTCTACAGTAGCGTGCTTGCCACCACGTGGGTAGTCACCAGTAGCTGGATGGTGATTTGTCCAAACCATATTTTGATTTTAGACAAGCGGACTACGGAGTTATAAAAATTAAGTTAAACTCTATCGATTGGCAAACTGTAATTCGCAATTTAAACCTAGAGCAAGCTGTGGATACGTTCTACCAAATCATTTACAGGATATTAGAGACAACAGTACCCAAGAAGCAACATAAACAATCACATAGGTCTAAAGCTCCAGTATGGTACAATAGAACAATTACGAATCTTAAAAATAGAAAGCAAAAAGCTCATAAAGCTTACAAAAAAGACAAAAATGATGTTAACCTCTCAATTTATTTGACAATATGTGAGCAGTTAAATTTTGAAATAAAAAATGCATATGAAGAGTATAACATTCAAGTAGAAAATAACAGTTAAGTCAGATCCAAAATCTTTTTCAGCTTCGCTAAAGATAAGCAAAAATCGAAGTATTTTCCAGCCAAAATGCAACTGAACGATAAAATCGGAAAAGCTTCCAATGAGATCAGTCATTAATTGGCAGATTTTTTCAAGATGTTTACACATCTCATGACGAAAATAACAGGGATTATCAATACTTTACATACCTTCCTGAGCCACTGAGTGACATTTCAGTTGATAATATATCCCTCAACGAAATCTTTCTTTCTCTAAATACTTTGGATGCATCAAAGGGTGCAGGACCAGATGGTTTGCCGCCAGTATTCTTAAAGTCAGTATCAAAGGAACTAGCGAAACCTTTGTTTTGGCTGTTTAACCTTTCTCTAGAATCCAGTATTCTTCCATCAATTTGGAAAGAATCGTTTTTAATTCCGATATTCAAAAGTGGCAAAAAAGCAGACATAAAAAATTATCGAGGGATTGCCATATTATCATGCATTCCTAAATTGTTCGAGTCTATAATCAATCAAAATATTTTCTCTCAAGTTAAAAATTTAATCTCTAGTAAACAACATGGGTTTGTTAAAGGACGTTCAACGACTACAAACTTATTAAACTTTGTTACATTTTCTATTAATGCAATGGATAGAGGAAATTATGTTGAGGCATTATATACTGACTTTAGTAAAGCATTTGACAGAGTCGACATTCCTTTATTGCTTTTTAAATTATCTTAGCTAGGATTTAATTGCGGACTATTAAAGTGGGTTCAGTCATACTTGACTGGTAGAACACAAAGAGTAAGACTTGAGGGAAACTTGTCATCAGTAGTGAATGTGACATCTGGTGTACCACAGGGTTCCCATCTTGGTCCATTACTGTTCATTTTGTTCGTTAACGATGTAGACCACGTTTTAAGTCGACTGAACGTTTCAATATATGCAGACGATATGAAACTTTATCTAGAAATATGTAAATCATCTGATCTTGTAGTATTTCAGAATGAAATTAATAATTTTCACAACTGGTGTTCAAAAAATTTGCTTGAGCTTAATGTGAAAAAATGCAATTCTATATCATTTACAAGAAAACACGTTATAAGACAAGAAGCAATAACTATAGGCCAGAACACAGTTCAAAGATGCAGTGAAGTTAGAGACTTAGGTATTATACTTGACTCAAAATTAACATTTGTTGATCACTATAATAACATTATTCATAAGGCATACAACATGCTAGGGTTTATTAAAAGATTTAGCTTCCACTTTAAAGATCCATACACAATCAAAACGTTGTACATCACATATGTGAGGCCCCTTCATGAATATTGTAGTATAGTTTGGGCTCCATATCAAGATACTCATGCAAACCGTATTGAATCAGTCCAAAAACAGTTTTTATTGTTTGCTCTACGTAAATTAGGTTGGACGACTTTACCGCTACCATCCTATGAGTCACGATGCATGTTGATAAATTTAGACGAGCTTAAAAACGAAGAGAGTTTGCAATGATAGCTTTTATAAACGACGTTATTGCACAAAGAGTGAATACTACAGATATATTAGAAAACCTAAATTTTTATACTCCCACTCGTATTCTTAGAAATAGACATTTGTTTTATATTAACAATCACAGAACTAGTTATGCCAAGAATGGGCCACTCAATAGAATGATGTCCTGTTATAACAAATATTGCGAAACAATTGATGTAACAATGAACAAAAACACGCTTAAAAAAGTTTTCTTTAGAAGTTTACCCAGGTAACCTGGTATGGATAAATAGACATTAAGTATATCATGTAATAGAATTGGTCTACTTTGATTGACGACAAATAAATCAAATCGAACTACAGGGCACTTACCGGGGCACAGTTTTACATCGTGAGCCATGGGACGGATGTCTCAAACTCGGAGCAATTGATTTTTTGCAAAAAAATTAGAAAAAAGGTGTTGGTTTGGCAAGCAATTTGCCAGTGCGGTATGAAATCGACACCTTTTTGCCACCAATCCAAAAACACAAAGGTTCGACACTGTTTTGGCCTGATTTGGCATCCTGTCACTATGCACGTGAAACCTTAGACTGGTATGAAGAGAACAATGTCCAATTTGTGGAAAAGGCGTTGAATCCTCAGAAATTGTCCGCAAATAAGGCCCATTGAGAAATTGGGCTTTGAAGAAAGGAAAGCTGTGGAAGGAGGCTAGAGGAGCAGATGACATCATCAAATTAAAAAAGACTGGGCAAACGTTAGCAAAACCATCGACGGAATTGTGCAAACCCGCATGAGGAACATCAAAAAGAAGGCGCGAGAGCTGGCCAGACATACGAAAAATTAAATAAATACTGATGTAATGGGGTTTTTTGATGCTCAATAAACAATATTAATGAATTTGAGTTTCAAAATGAATAAAACATGTTTAAATACAGCAATTCCTAGGTGTACTCATAATTACCAAAACAGTCCTTAGTCTTCAACATTCATATATTTTCTGTGAATTGAATTGAATAACATTTTTAAAATAACAAAATGCTAAGACAATTGAAACATTTTAGTCTATTGATGATGATTTGATTAAACTTAATCATTTTTTTCAGTGTAATTAAGCCTTTTTTGAATCGTTCTCTGACATCAAACCGCTAAAGCCTGTCCGCGTTAAATTTTGAGCACTTTTCTTTCATTGTAGATTTTGAATTATTTCATGGATCGCTGAAACGTTTCCCTTATATGATATCTCCACTTTATTTTGTGGTACAACATGTTTACAATTTTGTTACAATCAGTAAAATGGCATCGAATCAAGTGGAAGTGCGCAAACGCATTTAGTACGAACGGCAGCAAAATCCGAATTTATCGGTACGCGATCTAGCTAAGAAACTAAAACAACCAAAAAGTACCGTGTTTTGTGTTTGCAAATCATTTGACCAGCACATGACTGTGGATCGGAAGATTGGAAGCGAAACAAATCGAAAAGTATCCTACCGACAAATAGACAACCATTATTGAAAAAAACCCCAGGCGTACAAAGTGCAAAAGGTACACACTTAGAAAATTTTACAGTATTTGGTAATTTTTTACCTAATTTTCAACAGCTGAACAGTTTGGTTATCCTATTTACCAGATTTCAGGGTAAAAAAAATACCGGAACGTGTCAAACTTTACTGAAATCCGTAAATACTGTTGAAAGATTGGTAAAAAATAACCGAATGCTGTAAAATTTTCTAATTGTGTACCCAACCGTGAAGACAAGCAAAATTTCACTGTAAAAAGACGTCTCTACCGGCACTATCAGTAAGGAAGTGTACGAGAAAGAATGTTTGTAAAAGCGGTGGCTAGCGTTTATCAGAAGCCACGACTCTCCAGCTCTGTTGTGGACTGATTTGTCCGCTTGTCACTATGCGAAACCCATCCAGGAATGGTATAAGGAACAAGAAGTCAAATACGTGTCAAAAACAGTCAATCCACCAAACCGTCCAGAACGTTGCCTAACAGAGAAGTACTGGGCTTTATTTAAGCGGAAACTCTTCGGAAATAAAAAGAAAGCAAATGGTATAATTTCAAGAGAAGATGGAGAATCGTCAGGGCGGGCGTATCTGAAGGATACCGTACGGAACCTGACGGCGGGTGCTCCACAGAAAGTTCGAAAATTTTACAGAAAGAAGGGCTGACTTCTTAATCAACTGGTTCTAATGTAGATATAACTCTGTTATTGTACAATAAACAATCGGTTTTGTTGAATTATGTGTAAGTTTTTTGCTGCTAATATTTTGGTGTCCTAAATTTAACGTGAACAGATTTTATATCACTATACTCATAATTTCTAGCCATCAATTAGGATTTTTTCAAGTAGGGACATCTTTCTGAATAAGCTAACTATAGGCTTAAAGTTTCTTTTAATTAGTACTAAGCCACTAATTTTCCAGACAAAATAGCTTTTCGATTTCTGCTAAGCACTTTAATTCACTGGTCAATTGTTTAGGTGATTGTAGTTATCACCAGGCATAGAAAGGCAGCAAGTTCCGTTAAACAATACGTGGTGTTGTTCATCAGTCCACCTTTCTCATTGCCCCGTATCAGAACATCTATGTCGAACTTGGAGGACGTGTGGGCCTTGCTGGATTCGCTAAAGTAGCGCAATTAACACTAGTTGATTGGCAAATCTAGTTCAATAAAAACTCAAGCAACATTCCAAGTCTCTTAGAATTTTTCGTATCTCAATCGTGGTCAACAAGGATGTATAGCTCTTTTAATCTAAATCTCAACCTAACTGAGCACCAAAGGTCCAGACTCTCACCTTTGTCTATAAATCTTCTCCCGAACACAATCCAATCAGCGTATAATTTTGCAGTGCTCTTCTCGTATTTTGCCAATCCTCGCCTGAGTTATGTTTAAATCTGCTGTTGCAGTAACACATACGATCTAAGTACTCAAAGCGAAGCTCTACTATTTTGGCAGACGCACATATCTCGACCAGTTCATCGCTTCCTCTACATTGCTCAACTTCCGCAACAATCTGCACGTGGCCACGGCACAAGCGAAGGATTTGAGAGGAAAATTTATTTTAGATCGCTATCAACTGCAAAACAATCATTCTGAATGCATCCTCGTGGTTCCCGCACTTTAGCATAAACACATAAAACACACATGACAGAGCAACCTCCATTCGTGTGAGTTGGTGAGGAATACTTCAACGAATGTTGTGGATAATGTTTTTCCTCTGGAAAGACTTCCCCTACAGCATTATTCCAACACGGCATCGCTTATGGCTGCAGGCAATAGAGGAGCATGGCTTTTGAGCAACCTCAAAAGCTACTCGTCAACATGTCCCGCTTCTGCTAGGCAGAGCAGGCTTAGTGAAACGGTAGGTAAATAACGGGTTTTCGCTTCTAGGATGAGCGATGAAAAATTACCAAGATTGAAACCTAACGATCGACAAAAGTTCATCGCTTGGTTTTCTCCAGTCAAATCTCACGTGGACTCACCGTCCTAATTTGAGTGCAGCTGAAAATTTCTATTTTAAATAACTATATGTCTATGAGTTTGCATTTGCACTTTGTATTTATCTCGTGCGTTTATGGAAGTGGGGGTGTACTTACTTGGAAAAACGGCGTCAACGAGATGACCAGCCATAGCACCACGTTGGCGAAGGTATAGCTGAACACTCTAATTGGACAGGCATTCATGTCCTGGAATAGATGGGCTACGCTGGAGAACGTGTAACTCAGGTTTAGCAAAGTTAGGCAAGCGACTGGCAAAGAGATTTTCGCATTCAAATGATGTAACAGCTTGCGGAATTCACAAATCTCCTGGAATTTGCCGGAGCCGGAGCCAGAAGGTTGTTTTCACAGGACCACGGAGCGTGATGGCGTTGGTTGGTTTGGGTTGTTTACCGATGGAGAGTAATCAAAAGAGGGAAAAAATATTATATGTTAGAGATAATCCTGGGAGATTGT